>WBNO01011734.1:699393-735921 GCA_013400575.1 Peucedramus taeniatus
TCCTGCTCCTGCTGCAGTGCTGCAGGACTGAAGTTCGGGAGCAGTGGCTTCTCCCTTTCTGGGGATGGCCTTCAGGGGTTCTGTGTGATGCAAGGTGCAAGGCAGAAGCAATGTCTTCTGGCGTAATTTTATTTCTTTTATGTTGCTTTATCATTGCTTTTTCTGGTTTTCTTGTCATCTCTGCTGCAAGTGCAAAGGGCAGATAGGCAGCAGGGCTGTGAGGAGGGGCAGGGCTGCCCCCTGCTCCTGCAGGTGTATGTGCTGGTGATGGCTTACAGCGATTAACTGCAGCCCAAGGGGGTACCTGTTGTATTTAACTGGCCAAAGCATTATCTGCATTGAGAACCTGGATGTCCACCTGGTCAGGGCATACTGTGTTTGAATTGTTTACACTGGGGCTCATCAGACACAAACCAGGCAGAAAATTTTGAGAAATACTTTGGTCTAAAGCCTTGCTCCTTTTGGTCTATCGAACTCTGGTGTCACTAGCCGAGGTACTCTTCCTGATCTTCACTGTAAGTAGATGAAGTAGGAATTCCATGTAAAAAGGGTGAGGCAGAACACAAAGAAATGGTATTACTTCTGCAGTTCACCTTCTTTCACAGTCTTGTCCCTTTTCACTTGCAGGATACTGTTCTTGCAGTTCCTGCCCTTCTTAAAGCTTAGCAGCCACATTGCACAGTGCTTTGAAAGGATAAACAACAAGCAGCATGTCTGTTTCCAAAGTTCATAGGAAAGTTAAGACTGGCCAACTAAATACTTGAGGTGAAAATGGATTAGGAAAGGTGGAATGACATATAAACAGAAGTTGTTGAAAAGATGCCACACATTTGAGTGGCAGATGAACTGGATTGATACCTACAGACTCCTGATGCACCTGCCTCACTGTGGACAGCAAGCCTTTAACCTCATGCCTCTCTCAGAGGAAAGAGCTTCACAGCAGAAGTCAGGTTTTCATCTCTCCTTAAGACCAAGTCTGAATGGAATTAAGAAGAGAGGATTTATGTAAGTTTGCAGGAAGTTGGGCTACATTTTTACTAGAATAATGTACACAGAAACACTTCTTTTGCTGGAGTGTGTCTTTAGGGTGGTTTGAATAATAGCTTACAGGAGGAAGGCTTTGTTGTTTGATATGAGTAGCAGATTTTATGCATTAAGGGTTTGTTTCTGTATGTATTTGTAGTTTGTTTTCCCGTAACTCTTTTTGATTGTTCCATAGTTGTAAACTGTAGTTACTGTTATGTGTATATAAAAGTTGTATTTTCATTTTAGCAATTCTTTGTTAGAAGAGCAAATACCAGTATGTTTTTTGGGGAAGGAAAAATCTTCTAGAATCCTTTTGTGCTTCTATCACAGTGGAATTCATTTCAACATTAATATCCATGTCCTCAAGCTTCCATCTGCTTTCTCATTGCAGGATGAACAGTTTTTAGGTTTTGGTTCAGATGAAGAAGTCAAAGTACGAAGTCCCACCAGGTCCCCCACAGGTAAGTTCAAGTTGCAGGATTGGGTGTTGACTTTCTGTTTTCTTTTGTGATGATTTTGCTCTGCCTCTCCTGTTTGTTGCACCAAATCTCATCCACCATAAAAGCCACACCAGTCTTTAGATTCAGTGCAGTTAGTTTTGGATTCTCTATGTCTGATCTGTAAAGGAGCAGGGAAAGTTTGAGTAAAAGAGTTATACTGATGAAACCAGTATTTGAAACCTCATGTCAGTGTTCTGGAGAGGCAGCTATTTAAAGGGTAAGGGTCTGAAACTGGTTTGACTGTTTTAATATCTTTCAGTAGACTCCTTACTGCCTGTGTTGTCAATAAATGCTCTCACCAGAGCACTCTGCTCTTCCACCATAATCATCTGCTCAGCTTGGTTTCAACAGCAAACTGTGGTGGAGCACCTTGCTAGTGCAAGGGAAGATCCAGAGCTGAAATAGCTGGACTTGGTAAGAGTGCAGTGAATTGCATTGGTCAAGGTGGATAATCAGGTCTTGTGCCTGATAGCTCCAAGTCAGTGCTGAGTATTAACTGTGTTTCAAAGCTAAAACTGGTTTTTAGTAAATTGTCTTGTATCAGCCTTGTGTAGGTTGTTCTAGCTCTCTTGACCTCTCCCTTAGCAGTGCAGATGGATGGCACTCAAAAAGAAGGAATTTTTTTTCTTTCAGCTGGCTGTGAGCTGCTTAAAAAAATATATAAAAATTCATGTGTTTAAAAGGTAGCATGTGCCCTTGAGAATTATTGCTCCCTCCCAGCATGAGGTTGGTACTAGGCTTGTGCAATTGCATATATAATTGTTGGGAAAAGACTAGCTTGAATTTTAAACAAGTTATCTGCGTGGTATTTTATGTGGGAAAAGACATTTCTTGGGAAGGTACTCTCTACATGTAGTGCTAAAACCATTTTTATTTGTTGATTATCTGAAACGTTTTAGCAACATATGGGCAGCATGAATGATACTGAGTAAATACTTGTGTGACCTGGGTAATGCTCATCCTACACTTGGAGGAATTTAATCTGTTCCCTGCATTCTCTGTTTCCCTCTCAGTTAAATCGAGTCCACGGAAACCTCGCGGGAGGCCCCGGAGCAGTTCTGACCGAAGTTCGGCTGTACTGTCAGACTCTTCATCAGTGTGTTCCCCTTCAAGAAAGTCTGAAACCACATCTATGGAGAAAGTAAAGAAGAAGGAGTCGAAGAGTGGGGAAAAAAGACGAGGAAGACCTCCAGCACTTACAAGTGTGAAGTTCAAATTGTCACAGGAGAAGGACACATCGGACATTCAGAAGGGCAGCAAAGAAGAAAAAGAGAGTCTGAAAAAAATCAAAAGATCACCATCCACTACATTTCAGCAAGCAACTAAAATTAAGAAATTAAGAACTAGTAAGCTTTCCCCACTGAAATCTAAATTTAAGCCTGGGGCAAAACTTCAGATTGGGAGGAAGAGCGTTCAGATCGTGCGCAGGAGAGGCAGGCCACCGTCCTCTGAACGTTTAAAGACTTCCTCAACTTTAGTCATAAACTCACAGCTGGAGAAGCCCCAGAGGATTCGCAAAGAAAAGGATGGCACACCGCCTCTCACGAAGGAAGAGAAGGCTGCTGTCAGACAGAGTCCACGCAGGATTAAGCCTGTTAGGATTATACCTTCCACCAAAAGGACGGATGCTGCGATTGCTAAGCAACTCTTGCAGAGGGCTAAAAAGGGAGCGCAAAAAAAGATTGAGAAAGAAGCAGCCAAACTGCAGGGCAGGAAGGGGAGAACCCAGCTCAAAAATATTCGACAGTTCATCATGCCGGTTGTGAGTGCAATCTCATCACGGATTATCAAAACTCCCAAACGGTTTATTGAGGATGAAGACTATGATCCTCCTATTAAAATATCCAGACTAGAATCCACACCAAACAGCAGATTCAGCACTACATCTTGTGGCTCCAGTGAAAAGTCCAGTGCCGCTTCTCAACATTCATCTCAGATGTCTTCAGATTCCTCACGGTCCAGCAGCCCCAGCGTGGATACATCTACAGACTCCCAGGCTTCTGAGGAGATGCAGATGCTTTCTGAGGAGCGAAGCAATACTCCAGAAGTTCACACTCCCCTGCCTGTTTCTCAGTCCCCTGAAAACGATAACGGTGATAGGAGAAATAGAAGGTTTTCGATAACAGAAAGAAGTTTTGGCCAGAGGACTGCAAAAAAGCTGTCAGCCTTACCAAGCATGCCGCAGCAGCAGTCTTCCTCCTCTCCTCCTCCCCCTTTGCTCACTCCCCCCCCACCACTGCAGCCTGCTTCAAGCATCTCAGACCATACCCCTTGGCTTATGCCTCCAACCATACCTTTAGCCTCACCCTTTCTTCCTGCTTCTGCTGCGCCGATGCAAGAGAAACGAAAGTCAATTCTGCGAGAGCCAACATTTAGGTGGACCTCCCTGAAACATTCCAGGTCAGAGCCACAGTACTTCTCATCAGCAAAGTATGCCAAAGAGGGTCTTATTCGCAAACCGATATTTGATAACTTCAGACCCCCGCCGCTAACACCGGAGGACGTTGGCTTTGCATCTGGCTTCTCAACCCCAGGCGCGACAGCTCCCACACGTCTCTTCTCACTTCACTCTGGAGCCAGGTTTGATATGCACAAGAGAAGTCCTCTGCTGCGAGCACCACGATTCACACCAAGTGAGGCCCACTCCCGGATCTTCGAGTCTGTCACTTTGCCCTCGTCAGTCGGCCGTGCCACCACAGGGCCCTCTGCCACGGGCACGTCCTCTCGGCGACGGAAGAGGAAAGCGTTCAGCCCCATCCGATCAGAGCCCAGGTCTCCTTCGCACTCCATGAGGACGAGGAGCGGGAGGCTTAGTACCTCTGACCTGACAACTCTCACCCCACAGTCTTCTGTCTCTTCCTCATTAACTAGTATTTCAGTTAGTTCTCTTGCCACTAGTGCCTTAAATTCAACTTTTACTTTTCCCTCCCATTCCCTGTCGCAGTCTGGGGAATCAGCAGAAAGAAGCCAGAGACCAAGGAAGCAGACGAGTGCTCCAGCAGAGCCTTTCTCATCTGGCAGTCCTACTCCTCTCTTCCCCTGGTTCACATCAAGTCCCCAGACAGAGAGAGGCAAAAACAAGGACAGGGCAGCAGAAGAGCTCTCCAAAGATAAAGATGCTGACAAAGGCCTGGAGAAGGACAAGAGCAGAGAGAAAGACAGAGAGAGAGAAAAGGAGAACAAACGGGAGTCAAAGAAAGAGAAAAGGAGAAAAGGGTCAGAAATACAGAGTAGCACTGCTTTGTTTCCTGTAGGTAAAATGCCCAAAGAAAAAGTCAGTGAAGATGCTGCAGCATCATCATCTGCCAAAAAAACTGCCGGGCGGAAGAAGTCTGCAGCAGTAGATCCGACAGCAGACGTTTCCACTGCTGCTCTGGTAGAGACGACAGCTGTCAAAACCAAAACATCCAAGAAAGGTAGAGCAGGGCTGGACAAATCAGACCTGGACCTCAGCCCAACTGTGCCATCTTTGGAGAAGGAAAAAGCTCTGCGTCTTTCTGCTCCTTCATCAAGCACTGTTAAACATTCTGCTTCCTCCATCAGTTCTATGTTGGCTCAAGCAGACAAACTGCCAATGACTGACAAG
This sequence comes from Peucedramus taeniatus, assembly GCA_013400575.1. Classification (NCBI taxonomy): domain Eukaryota; kingdom Metazoa; phylum Chordata; class Aves; order Passeriformes; family Fringillidae; genus Peucedramus; species Peucedramus taeniatus. Next base: position 704,506 of record WBNO01011734.1, read on the forward strand.
AGGGTAGCCAGTCTTCTGAAAAAGGCAAAAGCCCAGCTGTACAAGATTGAGAAGAGCAAGTCCCTCAAACAAGCAGATCAGCCAAAAGCACAGGTACTCCTTTTTCCAAGTTTTTGCTAGAGTGCATCTTACTTTGAACTTGTCCTGAAAGTCACAAGTAGCTTTTGTATAGTGAGCGTGAAGAATTAATGTGCCAAGCTAAGCAGCTGTTAGTGCAACAGATGGCAAACGACTCAAAAACAAGAAGCCCTGGGCAGAAGCTGAGGGGAAGAGGGAGCTGCTGTGTAGTCAGCTCAGAGGGAAGCTGCATGCATTTTGGAGACCAGTACAGCATAGCTGCTTACTGATTTTCTCTGAACAAATCTAAGCAAAGTGATTATCTAGAGTAGTGCTCACTCTGAACAGTGCAGTTCCAGCAAAATGCAGTATCTGTCTTGGCTTTAAGGTTTCCTGGGGGCCCTCCTTGAGTGTAAAGTTGGCTTCTGAAGGAAAGTTGTTTCTTGATCTTTCTGGTTTTTAACTTTATGCAGTGATCTCTCACTTATAGGAGGGGGGAAGATCCATTGGAATTTTGCATCTGATTTGAGGAACTGCTTCCTATCACTTTGCTCTTTTCCCTCTTCCCCACCCCAAAACCACCCTTTTCTGCAGTCCTCTTTACCTGCCAGAAAGGGAGGTGAGATATGTTTTCAGGGAATACTTTTTATTTAAACTTCTACTTCTTGTAACAGCACTAGTGTTGAAAGTCGCTAGTAGGTATTTCAAATAGAGAAGCCTCCAGCTGTTTGTTTCTGAAATGAAGATGCCCATGCATCCCTATGACTGGCCTGGTGTAGCAGAAGCTCACATTCTCACAGTTGCTTATTTGGGATAGTTCTTTCAATGGGAGATATTCCAGAATCTTACCAAAACATGGAAAATTGCACTAAAATGCTCCATTTGTTTAGCATCTCAGTAAACCCAAGCCCCTCTTCTGAAACATCAGCAGCTGCAAAGCTCTCAAACAGCCTCATCTACTACTGGCTTCTGCTGGATCAGTCAGCACCAAGTGCTGCTCCAATTCCAGTGGACTCTGATTTTTTTTAATGTCAGTGCTTTGATAATGTGGCTTCACGAGCAAGTTGCCTTTCCAGTAGTGGATGGAGACTTACCTTATAATTCCAGCTGAGTCAAAACTCTTGTTCTCTTGGATTTATCCTTTCTTGGATAACTGAGGCTTAGAAGGCCGAGTTTGTTTTTATCCTGATTCTTACAGTCTGCAAGCTAAGATATAATTTGCTTAGAAGTCTCTATTGTGTGTTTCTCAGCCTCATTTTGGTAACTTTCTTAGGAATACTGTCTGCTCTCATGTTCTGAAATCTAGGGGCAAGAGAGTGATTCATCAGAAACGTCAGTGCGAGGACCACGGATCAAACATGTTTGCAGGAGAGCAGCTGTAGCACTGGGCCGCAAGCGAGCAGTGTTCCCTGATGACATGCCCACTCTGAGTGCCTTACCATGGGAAGAGCGGGAGAAGATACTGTCTTCCATGGGGAATGATGGTGAGTTAGGGTTTCTAGTTTTCATCTGTGGGTCCCTACAAAGTCAACTTCTGTTGACTGTTTTAAATGAGGACTTCAAGTGATTAACAAGGGAAAGTATGTTAAAGAGCTCTGGGCTCTCTGTTACATGCTACTCAAGCAGGGTTAATCCTTTAAGCTGTTAGGAATTGTGTTAAATGTGTGTTTTGTACCAAACCTGTGTTCTGCTGAAGGACGTGTACACGTGTGTATGCACATGATCTCATGCATCTGTGTGGCTCTGCAGATGAACTTAGGCTTCATGGGCTCAATTAGACATTCCTTGAATCCTTCTTTGACGTCAGAAAATTCACCTTAGAAATGTTCTTTTGGTAGATAAGTCATCGATAGCTGGCTCAGAAGAGGCTGAACCTGTTGCTCCACCTATCAAGCCCATCAAGCCGGTCACCAGGAACAAGGCACAGCAAGAGCCTCCGGTGAAGAAGGGCCGGCGCTCCAGGCGCTGCGGGCAGTGTTCGGGCTGCCAGGTTCCAGAGGACTGTGGGGTCTGCACTAACTGTCTAGACAAACCCAAGTTTGGTGGGCGCAATATAAAGAAGCAGTGCTGCAAGTAAGTGTGTCTGAGAAGCTGTTGAGCTAATCCCTGCTCTGAGTGGGATGAGTGTACTCACACTCTGGGCCAGGAGCAGCAGATTTGCCCTGTGTCATGGCCTTGGGCTGAGCTTGACCTGGGCTGAAGCTTGATCAAAGCAAGGGACTGTAAATAGTTTGAGAGTCAAGACCACAATTCAAGGTGCAGTAGTTAGGAGCTCTTTCTCTGGAGTTCATTTCTAGTTTATTCTCCTCAGTTTGATGAAGTGGCAGAGTATTGGGGATTCTTCAGTGTAAGATCTTTTGTTAGGCAGTACAAGATTTTGCAAGGAAGGCAATATGCACATAAATATTTTTCTCTTATTCTCCTAGATTGCATTCATGAAGAGCTTGTGTTTTCAAGCTGGTGTTTATTTAGCTTATATACACTTTGTATATCAAAGGGTTAGGGTCTCTGAATCCTAACCCTGGATCAAAGATGTCTCTGGATATCATTAAGAAATACCACTCTTCCATGATTTCTTCTGTCATTTTTAATACATATCACTTAGACTGAACCTTTCTATTTTTTAATTGCAGTATTAAATTGATTTTACCAGACTAGATAAACTGTCTGAAAAGGCAGCAGCTAAAGTGGCACCAGTAGATTGTTGTGGTATAAGAGCTATTTATAAGCCTTGATGTGAGAATTGCTTTGTGAGAATACTCTGCAGACTGGAAGGAGTCTTGCTCTCAGCAGCTTTGCCCAGGCTTTGGGCTGGGTTTCAGAGCCATGAGCCCTGCTACAGGAATGGAGGCAGAAACAAAGCCTGGCCCAGTCTACAGAAGACATTTTATGCCAAGAATAAGACAAATAGGGAATAAAGTTAGCAAAAGGCTTGGTCCTCTAATCCAGTCCCACACAAAGATTACTTGGTTTTATCTGAACAAAAGTGGTGTATGTATTGATAATGTTATTCTCAGTTTTTGATGTTGAGTATTTAGATTGCCCTCTTAATGTCTGCATCTTTGTTCTGATTTCATGACATGTTCTTTCTTTCTAGAATGAGGAAATGTCAGAATCTACAGTGGATGCCTTCAAAAGCTTATCTCCAGAAGCAAGCTAAAGGTAGGCTAAAAGACTTGCCTTGAGTATAGGACAATACAGAAGCTTTTCTTTTCAGAGGTTTTGCTCTCTGTGCTGTTGTTGTAGCTACACTGAGCTTATAAAGGTTATTCTGTTGGGAGCCCACCTGCCTGCATTGTTGGTGGCAGGTGCAAGGGGCAGGAGAGATGTGAGTACTGACAGACACTGTACATGCCAGTGTCTTTCAGCACTGGACTGGTTTGTGGCCTTCCTTTTGCTTCCATTTCCTTCCTCACAAAGTCTGGATCTGTATTACTGCAATTACTGCAGGAGGGTGTTGCTTATTGCTGTTGCCAGATAGGGGCCCTAGGTGTGAGAGAACATGGATTGAAGTACAAGCCAAGTTTATTTTTTGAGTACATTTTTTTCTTTGGAATGACAGAATGACAAAGTTCTGAATCAAAGTGTCTGTATCCTTGTTTTAAGAGAGCAGCAAATCATTTGAAGTCACACTATTTTGTTTGTGTTGCTTTATCTGTGCTTCTTTTTCTTAGCTGCAAAAAAGAAAGAGAAGAAATCCAAGACAAATGAGAAGAAAGAAAGCCATTCTGGAAAAAACCAGTTGGACTCTGGACAGAAACAAACTCCTCAGGCTGTTGTACCAAGAGAAGACAATTCTGGGAAGAAGAGCAGTGAGCCTGCCCGTAAGCCTGTTGAGGAAAAGCATGAGGATGGGAATTCCTCCATTCCTGTGTCAGAGCCCAAGCAGGTCCCTGCATCTGGTACTAGAAAGACTGGCAAGCAGATGTCCCAGCCAGTCCAGCTCCCTCCTCCTCAGCCACCAAGCTCAGGACCTTTGAAAAAAGAAGCACCTAAACTTAGCACTTCTGAGCCCAAGAAAAAGCAGACTCCCCAGCCAGAAATAGGTAAATGGGACTATTTATCCTCAATACATTTGAGTCATGTTAAGTAACAATACTGCTAAAAGCTGGTGCATTTTAAACCTGTTGAATGCTTTAGAGTGTGTTGAAATCTCAGCAGATTATTTTGGAAATTTTGCTTAGAACTGACTTCCTTTTTATTGAGCCACAGTGTATGTTAGGGCAGGGAGAAAGATGGCTATCCTGGCTATCTTGAGTTGTATAGTCATGGCAGTCTTAAAGTGTATTTTCAGTATTGTTAAGCCTGTCAGCTTCCCATTCTGAATGTGAAACCAGGAGGATGTAATCTTTTACTACAAAAGTATAGTCCAGTATTGTATGTAGTGCAGAGCAGTGTGAACAGTCACCAGCCAGGCAGCTCTGGGATTTCTGTGGCTTTGCACCCACAATGCTCCAGATTGTGAGCAGAGCAAATTCTTCTTCTAGTCTTGCCTCAAAGAAACTGCTCATAGCTGGGGAGGTGCAGCCACAGAAGAGGGTGGAAAAGTTCTAGTCTCACAACTCATCGCACATTACCCAGCTGATTTTTTTCCCTTTTCTTCTCTACAGGTGGCTGTTAGTTACTTGAAATACTCATAATTTTTCCCCCCCTTCCTAGGCACAGAACAAAGCAAACAGAAAAAAATTGCTCCCCGTCCAACTTTCCCTGTGAAACAGAAACCAAAAGAAAAGGTGAATACTGTTTTTTATACAGTCAGTAAAATCTCAAGCACCTGGAACTTCTGTCTAGAAAGTAGAACCATGTTGCTTAAGCCTTTGCAGATTTTTAAATTTGGTTCTTAAAGATGTTAGGTTTTCCCTTGTGGCAGTATGTGGATAGCAAAAACCATGGCCTATGCCTAAGATTCAGTTCAGATGTTACTTTGGTGTCTAAGATTTGTGTGTTGGAGGGTGGAGGCTAGCTTTTCTGTAAAACATGCAACTACCCTTGTCTCAGAAACAGCTTGATCATGGAAAAAAAGAATTGTCTTAAGTAAACCTAAGGGAGAAGTGAGTAAGAGCCTGTTTATACCCAGAGTTGCCCCACTGCATCCAAACACCAACCCATGCTCTGATGAAAGAACAATGTGATGGTAAAGCACATGGAATTAGGACCATACTTACATATGGAATGCTCTTAGGGAATGGTTTGTAGAATGGTCACTTCCCTGCAGCTTTGTAACACTCGCTAATTTTGTGCTGGTTTGGGGTTTTGTCTGTAAATTATTTATGGTATTGGATGTAACTGCTGATAAAATTCTAACGTCCAGAGTTGGGATTAATGCAGGCTCCTTTGCTTGACCAGGAAAAGCCCCCTCCTCTAAGCAAGCCAGAGAGCAGCACACTGAACTTGCTCAGCACTCTGACTAACGGCAGCAGTTCCAAGCAAAAGCCACCTACAGATGGAGTCCACAGAATCCGAGTGGATTTCAAGGTAGAGGACAAAATGTTTTAAGTATTTGAATGTCCGCTGGCTTTCAGACACTGGAACTAGAGTCCCCTGAAAGTGCTGGCAGTAACTGCTGAGTTTGTGTGTCTGGTACCTTTCAAAGGGAACCACCAAAATAGGAGCCTCATGACAAGTCACTTGGTTGATTTTTAAAAGCTTGTTATGCCTTTTTTTTCTTATAATTAGAGTACTGGATGAAGAGACTAAAGCTTTAAAACCTTAACTGTCAATGTGTGAGGATGAGCAAGAATTTGAGGTTTATGAAGAATTTTTCCATTAAGATGGAACTTTAAAACCTTACCACAACTTGAGCCAACAAGATTTGGGGAAAATGTTAGTAACTTGTAATTCACAACGTTTGGGGTATATCTGGGGTTTTAAAATGATTATTCATGTACATTTTTGAACAACAGTGTTGAAATAATAATAAAATATTTTCCTAATAATTTTTCAGTCCATCTATAAGTGTTGATACTGGAGATCATAGTGAGATCTCATAAGTGTTTTATACAAATATGGAGCTTTAATAAAGTATAATTCTTTTGAAATTTCACTTCTAGTAATACTTGTGCAATTGTGAAAGCCTTGTCCTGTTCCTTAGGTTTGCTTTCCCTAGAAGGAAGGCTCTAGCATGCCACTGAGTGCTCTCAGCAGGAACAGCCCCGAGGTGTGACTCTCCCAAAATACCCTGTAAGCTAGACTGAGGTAGACCTTGAAACCGTTTCAGTTTGAGGCATCTTAATCACAGGCCCAGAACTGAGCAGTGGCATGAGCATTTGTACTGATGTTGTATTGCCTTGTTCTGCATGGTGATGTGTCCTTTTGTACTTTCAGGAGGACTGTGAAGTGGAGAATGTTTGGGAGATGGGTGGGTTAGGCATCGTCACCTCGGTACCTATTACTCCCAGGGTGGTGTGTTTTCTCTGTGCCAGCAGTGGACATGTGGAGGTAAAGCATTGTGTTCTGCTGTTGATGACTTAATTACAGCACTGTATTGTTACAAAAATAAATAAATAAATAAATATAATGGCCTTAATCCAAAAGAAATTAAAATAATACTGTAAATTTGTCCCTGCTAGAATTTGTCCCAAGATACTGAAGTGCAAGGTATTTAAAATCAGTTTGGAAACCACAGCAGTGCTTTTTTTGGAGTTGTATGAGTTGAGCATATTTGAAAGCATCCATATCTCTAAATTTGGGAACTCATATCTGATGTAAAGCAGGAGCTTTTCTCTCTTTTAACCTGAAATAAGAAAGACTGCCCAATGGTGCTGAAGGGTTTTAGGCAGCCTTGACTTTTCCAGGTGTGTCCATACCTGCCAAGAGCTGCAAACCGTTACAGAAACATAACTGGAAAGGTTCTGGCACTGCCTAAAGAGCTGGATTGAGATGTGTTACATGCATTTCCAGGATTAGATAGGTGCCTTCTCAGCATCTTCAGACCAGCTGACCTGGGTGCTATTGCTCATGGGGGGCCTGGGTTCTGATGAGTGGACAGGGGAAAAGGAGGTTAAGGTCTGGATGTGGACATCAGTGCACTTGAGGTCCACAAGGGCCCTGTGGGGCCTGGAGCCATCCCCTTCCTAGTCAGGGGCCCCCAGGGGACAAACAATTCCCATGTCCCCCGTGAGCCTGCAGTGCTTGTGCTCTGGGGATGATTGTTTTTCTGATATGACCTCCCTTGTACAGGATACAGAGAAACTAGAAGAGCTTTGTAATGGTAAAGTGGGCTGAACAGAGGGAGAGAGACTCTCTTTGCTCTGCATGTCCCCACTTCGGGCACCAAGTGTGTCTTCTGGTGCAATTGGCTTGTAGTACAGGGAGGAAGTGAGGGAGGGAGATCCTGAAGAGCCCTGTAGGCCTTTATCAATGCTCAAAGCACTTAGTTAACAGGTACCAGACTCCCGGTGGCTGTGAGATGTCCAGTTGGTATTTAGGTTACCTGAAAGACTGTTTCCCTCCTAAAATCTTGTTCTGTCAGTTGTAAATCAGAATTCAAAATAGTTCGGAGCACAAGCGGGCTGGTTTGGGAACTTGGAGCAGTTTCTGCTTTGCTAAAACCTGCCTCTCCCCCCTTGCAGTTTGTATATTGCCAGGTGTGCTGTGAGCCCTTCCACAAGTTCTGCCTGGAGGAGAGCGAGCGGCCCCAGGAAGATCAGCTGGAGAACTGGTGCTGCCGTCGCTGCAAGTTCTGCCACGTCTGTGGGAGACAGCACCAGGCCACCAAGGTACCCCAAAACCAGCGGGAGACCCAGCAGCACCCCCACTGCTCCCAGGGCTCCTCTGGCTTCAGAGGTCAGCCAGCAAGCATGTGGCAGGAGCAGAGTCTCTGTGCACTGGGGAGGAGGCCTCTTGAGTTGCTCCATTGCAGCTTCTTTCTCATGACCTGAATGGGGGATCCAATAAAAAATGAAAAAGTCCAGAATTTTGCATCCCTTTGCAGGGTGTCTGTACCAATGCTTTTTTCCCTTATTCCTGTAGCAGTTGCTGGAGTGTAACAAGTGCCGAAACAGCTATCACCCTGAGTGCCTGGGCCCAAACTACCCAACAAAACCCACCAAGAAAAAGAAAGTTTGGGTGAGGGATTTTAATTTCTCTTTTGGATAATTCGTTTGTTGACTGATGGTAATGCCATGGAGCAGAGCTCTGCAGGTGATTTGCTCTGATGCAGTTCCTCATCTCTTCAAGGCAAGATGCCTATTTCGTCAGAAGGTACATTTGGAAATAGATAGTGAGGTGGCTGGTTGATAAGATGTTCTGAGAAAGCAGAATTGTTAGAGATTACCCCTTTTTCAGTTGTAGTGAGTTGTAAGATCATAGTAAGTTCTTTGGTCATAGTCCCATAACATGGAAGAAGATCTTTAAAATGGAAGTGTTTACTTTGTTAACAAACCCATTGATACTGGTATTGAGAGACAATTTGGATTAATTTGCTAATTTGTGTCATTCAAGCTTTTATTCTAAACAAGTGCCTGTAGTGTATTTGCTGCTAAGACTTTGTGTACATGTTTCCTTCTGCAATGTACAGAGTTTAAAAACTGGTAAAATTGGACTGTATATTTTAGATCAGAAGAAGTGGCACAAGTACGTGTGTTTTAGGTGAGGGAAAGGTGATATTTTCTTCAGTGCAAATATGAAGGACAAAGAAACTTTACTGTGATTTGGTTTAGTGTTTTTCTTGTTGTATTATCACCATCTTACCATGAAGGAAGTGAGCTCACTTCTTTTCAGTGAAAGTTTCAGCATTTAAAACTCCTTGTTCTGTTGGGTAACATCTCTGCACTCATGAAATAATAAAACTTAGGAAATGTGTTGAAAGCACAAAAACTGGATGAAAGGAAGTAATTCTTGCCAAATGAATTCTTTTTCCAGATATGTACCAAATGTGTTCGCTGCAAGAGCTGTGGATCAACAACACCGGGCAAAGGATGGGATGCACAGTGGTCTCATGACTTCTCCCTCTGTCATGATTGTGCCAAACTCTTTGCTAAAGGTACATATAGTTGTGGTTCTTTACAGCAGGAGCTTCCTCAGCTGCTTGGGTTTGAACCAGCCCATGTGAGTGGGCAGAGGGCTGGCATGGCACCTGAGCTTGGCACGGTCCAGGCAGCAATGCTGGTTGTGGTCGAGCCTGAAAGTGCACATAACAGTTCAGAGCCAGGAGCTTACACTGTGCAGTGGCTCACCAAAGTCACCACTGCTTTATGGTCAGAGTTGGGGCTTTCAGCATGTAAACACTCTGCCATATAAAGAAATTATTACACACCTGTTGGCCCAGGGTTTCAAATAGCAGTTAAGGAAAAGACATTTTAAAATACTTGTGACATCAAAGCAATTTAAAAGCAAAATTTCTATTGTAACATGGTTATTCCTTGTGTCAGTTGCTGTACATGATGCCTTTGAACCTCAGAGGGCATTCTGAGGAAGAATCTTAGATAGAAAGTCTTGAATGTTCCACCTAATTTCTTGCCTATTAGTCATCTTTGTCCTTTCATTTTGCTCATGCATATAATATTTTGTTAGTCTCACCATGCCCAAAAAATGGCTGTCCAGCCATGCAATTCTAAAGTAGTTGGTGGTCTTCCAAAGTTATTTCTTGTAGCCTTGTAACACTAGAGGGAACTGTGCTGGCAGTTTACTGGAAGGGGTGTTTGGGGCTGCTTTCTTAGCACCTTAGTAAGTAACCACACAGCTTTTAAGGTGTTTTTGGCATCTGGACTTCTGATAAGATCCCATTTTGCTTGCAGGAAATTTTTGTCCTCTCTGTGACAAATGCTACGATGATGACGACTACGAGAGCAAGATGATGCAGTGTGGGAAATGTGACCGCTGGGTCCACTCCAAATGTGAAAACCTTTCTGGTAAGGAAATCCTCGTCCCCTCAGTACTGAACAACATCAGGCAGTGATTAGACCAAAGCAATCAAGTCTTGGACCTTTCTAATAGAGTGTTACTTTAACACACTCACCTGTTGTGACCTACCTGAAAAATGCCTGTAGAGTGACAACAGGTAAACCAGTGGTAATAACAATGACATCCTGAAAGCACAGGATCCTCTAAGGCAGTGTCCCTCAATTAGCTGTACAAGGGGCTTTTGTTACATGAAAAGTCTTAGGCAGTAAGTGCAGGGCAGGGATTTTTTCCTGTATCCTTCAGTAAAGCAGTTTAGATGGTTGTCTTCTTTTGTCTCCAGATGAAATGTATGAGATCCTCTCCAACTTGCCTGAGAGCGTTGCATACACCTGCATTAACTGTACAGAGCAGCATCCTGCAGAATGGCGTCTGGCACTGGAAAAGGAGCTGCAGATTTCCTTGAAGCAGGTTTTAACAGCCCTGTTGAATTCCAGAACCACCAGCCACTTACTGCGGTATCGACAGGTAAGCTGGGGCCTGTGCCCTGTTGGTGTTGCTCTGGCTTGAAGTGTACGTGGCATTCAGTTGGGTTGTTGAGGTGCTGCTGTGCCTCATAGTGCAGAAGTGTCTGCATCCTACTTGGAACAACATGTGCTGTGATTTAGTTATATCTTTTCTTTTGTTGATTCCTTTGGAAGCAGAGAAGTGGGTATCTGTGATACAGCTTGTGAAGCTGAAAGAAAAATAGGGTAAAGTTCTTCAGTTCATTCAAGGAATGGGAGGATTTAGCTCTGTGATGATGAAGGTGCTTTTCTGACAGAAGAACAGGATCTTTCTTGAAATATGCACTCAGAAATATGAAGTCTGAGCAGTGAGTTTGATCCTGATGAGCCCGATGGTTCTGTCCTGCTGTGCACCTTACAGGTCTCAGCAGAAAGCTGGTTAAAAGCTTTTCTTTGTTGCCCCTACATTTTGGACAGAAATTCAGAGCTCAGGTCTCCTTTCCTTGACATTAGCAAAAGTCTTTGGACCAATAAATGGGCTTGGAAAAGTATCATCAGGAGCAGCTGCATTTCAATAGTTAACATTAAGATCCCTCTGTCTCCTTGCTGGTGTTCACAGGCAGCAAAACCGCCTGATTTAAATCCTGAGACAGAAGAGAGTATCCCATCCAGAAGCTCTCCTGAGGGTCCCGATCCTCCTGTCCTAACAGAAGTCAGTAAACAGGAGGAGCAGCAACCTCTGGATCTGGAAGGAGTGAAAAGAAAAATGGATCAAGGAAGTTATACTTCTGTGGTATGTCAAAGTTGTCATGTTCCACTCTATTACTAGATACTGTGAATTGTTTTATCACATATGGTGTTCATAATTGAGCACCTTAAGCCTTTTCTTTAGGAACAAGGAAGGAGGTTATTGTGCTGCTAAAAATAATTCTGGCTGGCACTGGTTAATATTGGTCCAGACACAAGTAACTGATGCTTTTGTGGGGCTCTCTGTAGCCAGCAGTGGTACTTGGTTAGAACCCAGTTTGCTCTTAGACATTTATGTAGATAAGTGTTCAGATCATCCTGAACATGAAAATTCTGACTGAAGGTCTGGCCAAATAGCCCTGATGCAGTTGGTTAGCTGGAAACTAAGGCTTCATGAATGGAAGGGTGATCTCTTCAGGGGTCATTTACAAAAATGCTAGTGTTGACCATATGAGTTTTCTTTGCATAGAGCGGCCTTTTCCTCTTTTTTTCCTAGAGAATTTGTAATCTTGAGCAGCACTGTATATTGCAAAATGCTTGGCAAATGTTGTGGAGCCAGATTTTGACCAAATCCTCGTGAGACAGCTATTTTAGCAGATTTAAAACCAGTCAGCTGAAGTGAACGGTTGTGGGTGTAGCAGCTGTGCCAGCCAGTTTACAAATTTAGAGGTCTTCTTACTTCTTTACAGCCAAATTCTCTTTCTGCTTTTAAGATGATGCTCTGGTTCAATCTTACAGTCATCTGAATGTTCACTTGAACATTGTCTTAAAAGATTGGTGGGTGGTATAGCTGTGCAAAAGACAATCCTGTTAATGTGAAGTTTTGTGGATTTCTTACAGTTGGATTTTAGTGATGACATTGTGAAGATAATTCAAGCAGCCATGAATGCTGATGGCGGGCAGCCAGAGATTAAGAAAGCCAACAGCATGGTCAAGTCCTTCTTTATTCGGGTGAGCTGGCCTGCAGATACTCTGAAATCTGCTTGGTATCCTACCACTGCTTGTTGATGTTGGAGTCTAAAGGGCCACCACATTTAGCTTTGCTTGGGTCTTTCCAGGAATAAAATAATACATTGTCAGAGTTGTTCATGTTAATGAAATGTTACTAGTTGTGCATTTACAGTACATCTTGGCTGAACATCTTTGAATTTTTTGGTATGTTGTCTAACTTTTCTAATGGGATGTTGTTTTCCTTTAGCAAATGGAGCGTGTTTTTCCGTGGTTCAGTGTAAAAAAGTCCAGATTTTGGGAGCCAAATAAAGTAACAAGCAAGTAAGTAATTGTTCTGTATCCAACTGCGACACCCTGCTGTTTGCCAGCTGGCCAAGCAAAACGTATTGAAAGAGCCTGTTTGCGGGGTTGGAATTTCTGTTTTTCCTTTTTTCTTTTCCTTTTTTTTTTCCCCCCTAAGAAGTTACACAGTAATCCCGTTCCCATGTTTTGTACACACTTCTTTGTTTTAAGCAGAGTAACCAAAATTCTTAATTAGAACTAGGTGTACTGTGTGTTGGCCTGTCAATCCTGACCTTCCTTCCCTCTCCTTCTCACACCCCCATTTGGGGTAGCCCTCCTGCATCTGTTACCCTTCAGAGCAGCAGGCGGCCACATCACAAACCTTACAATGTGACTGGTGGGGAACATGTGTGGGCTGTAGGTAATGAATGGAGTTGTTGCTGGGGGGTGGATGTCAGATGGGCCCTGGTAGGCAGGGCATAAGCACCTCTGGTGCAGCCAGGTGTGACACTGACTCCTTGCTGCATCTCAGCAGTGGTATGTTGCCGAACGCGGTGCTGCCCCCATCGCTCGACCATAATTATGCTCAGTGGCAGGAGCGTGAAGAGAACAGCCGCACTGAACAGCCCCCTCTGATGAAGAAAATCATTCCAGCTCCAAAACTCAAAGGGCCTGGAGAGCCAGATTCACCAACTCCTCTACATCCTCCTACACCTCCCATCTCTGGTAAGAAAACTGATGTCAGGATTGCCAATCCCAAACCCAGAAATGCAGCTGTCTCGGAGACCTCTGTGACCTGAAATCATTCAGAGGCAGTAACATATGAGATGTTTCTGAGCTGAGCTCAGACCCAAGAATGCTTTTGCACCCACCTCTTTTACCCCCAGAATGAAGGTTGTGCAGAGGCTGACATGGGCTTTCCTTTCCAAGCTGGCTGTTGAAAACTCTTCTACCGTGTTCACTTACTGACAATCGGCCCAGATGAATTTTTGCCACCCTGAATTTCAAGAATAAATATTGTTCTCTCTTTTAACTCCTAAGGCTCTGACAGAAGCAGAGAGGATAGTCCTGAACTGAACCCACCTCCAGATGTGGAAGACAATAGGCAGTGTGCGTTGTGCCTGAAATATGGTGATGACAGTGCTAATGTGAGTATCTGCCCCATTCCCCTTTCTGTAGGAGCCCATTTAAGCAGTGCTTTGGATTTGGTACTGTGGATAGGCTGGATGGGTTTTGTGCATTGTTGTGTCCTCTAGAACAGCTGAAAAGAACATTTCCTTCTGTTCTTTAGGATGCTGGACGTCTTCTCTATATTGGCCAAAACGAATGGACACATGTGAACTGTGCTTTGTGGTCAGCAGAAGTGTTTGAAGATGATGATGGTTCTCTGAAAAACGTGCACATGGCTGTTATCCGGGGAAAGCAGCTGGTGGGTACAAGCAAAGAACACTTCGTTAAACTTAATGCTGATTTAGAATCACAAGATGAGAGCCCAGCTAAAAGATGCCTTGTGTGCATTTGTTCTTCTCTGTCCTTTCCTGCAATATTTTTTGACACTATATATAGTAGAACTGACTGAAGATGTTTGGAAAGTTATTTTATCCTTGCTCAGTTCAGAAATATTGTGGAGGCCAGGTGAAGCTTGCAAATATGAGGATTGGATATGAAGCACAAGCAGGAAGGCCTGAGAAAGGCCTATAAGAACCAGTCCACAAATGAAAAAATTGTTCCATGTGAGGAATTCTTCTTCCTCTCACCTCCTCCATGTCTCTCGCTTGTGTGTGTGAGTCACTGTAGTGAAATGAAGCAGGAGATCAAGCATTACTCTAAACTTCTGTCTGTGCCAAAAAAAACCAACTGACAACAGCAATGGTGGTCTGGTTTTAGAAGAGATTAAATTTTTGTTTTTTTCTTTTTTGCTTTTGCAGAGGTGTGAGTTCTGCCAGAAGTCAGGTGCCACAGTAGGCTGCTGCCTCACTTCCTGTACCAGTAACTATCATTTCATGTGCTCACGAGTCAAGAACTGTGTCTTTCTGGATGATAAGAAAGTTTATTGCCAGAGGCATCGTGACTTGATCAAAGGAGAGGTAAGATTCTTCTTTCACTCTCTGCCTCACTCTCTGAAGGTGGGGTTGGCCTGTAACTATGAGCACTTTTTAGAAGTTAATGTTGAATGTGTGCAAGGGCTGGACTGCATTGCTCTTAAAAAGAAGTCAGTAATACAAGTGGCCTGGGGAAGTTTGGCAAGTGGTGCTGTGTGGTAGTTCAAACACCAAAAGACCAAAATGAGGCTCAAGTAGGACAAACTGCATAGCATACATGTGGTGGTTCCTTTAATTAACAAATAGTTTTGTTGGTTCTTGTTCCAGGTGGTTCCTGAGAATGGGTTTGAAGTTCTTAGGAGAGTTTTTGTGGACTTTGAAGGGATCAGTTTGAGAAGAAAATTTCTTAGTGGCTTGGAACCAGAGAACATCCACATGATGATTGGTATGATCTAGTCTCTGGATACTTGATCCACCTTTGGTGCTGGAATCTGGTTCACAGAACTGTTCCTCTCTCTGCTCAGGTTCAATGACAATAGACTGCTTAGGAATTCTGAATGACCTCTCAGACTGTGAAGATAAGTTGTTCCCCATTGGCTACCAGTGAGTATAAGCTGTTTTGAGACTCAATGTCTTTCAGTATATTTCATGTCAAACAAGCACTGAAGTAACATATGGAAAAATTGACTGTAGTTTTTCCTACACCACTGAGGAATCTCTGACTAAGGGTGTGCAGTGTGTTCTGCCAGGAGGGCTTTGGCCAATGTAGTTTTGAGAAATGGAAAGTTTAAAACAGAAATGAGGTTTACTCAAGTGTTGAGTAAATTGGTTTGTTTGAATTACCTTCCAGGTGCTCCAGGGTGTACTGGAGCACAACAGATGCCAGGAAGCGCTGTGTGTATACCTGCAAGATCATGGAGTGCCGACCTCCGGTCGTAGAGCCTGACATCAACAGCACTGTAGAGCATGATGATAACAGGACAATTGCCCATAGCCCAGTTCCCCTTACAGGTAATCTTTTAAGGACTTCATAGAAGTATATTCTCTGTATGGTTTTGCCATAGTGCATCTCTTAGAACAAATCTCTTAAATTTGGACTAGAATCCAATTCAGGCTTCCGTGTTACAGCATCTTAAGACTTTAAGCCCCTGGATGTACTGCTTTGAAAACTTGAGCCAAACAAACACTGCTGCAGGGATGGTTTCTAGTCTACAACTCAGAGAATTTTCTAGTGATCTAAAACTTCAAACTGTGTTTGGAGTGTTGGTGTTGTTCTGTAATACGGGGTTTGTTCAATACAATGTGGCATAGTTATATTGTGGTTCAGTATTTCCAAATTGCTTCCTTGTATCCAAGGGTAAAGCTGTGAAAGATTTTTAAAACGTTTATAGTCGTTGTCATTGTTAACATAGGATCTTAAACTCTATATAGTGGAATTTCATGTGTAAGATGAGCAATAGCTACAAGTCTTTGAAAATGTTCTTACAAGAAGAAACCAGACATTATCTGATGTCAGATAATGTCAGATTATGGACTTTGTGTTTGTTTAACAAATACCCTGATTCTCCAAGTGGAACATGATAGTAGTATATACTTTATCAGATCCTAGCTTTCAGGGCTCAGTGATGGCTTATACTGTTGTTTCTCTTTTATACAACAACAGAAATTCTACCGAAAGACACCCGGAATACACCTGAGATTGTAAACCCACCGTCACCAGATCGTCCCTTGCATTCTCAGACCTCCAGTTCCTGTTACTATCCAGTGGTCTCAAAGGGTCCCAGGATCAGGGTGCCAAGTTACCCATCCGCACAGAGGTCTCCTGGCTCACGGCCATTACCCTCTGCAGGTATTTCTGCTGCTGCTGATTTTGATTGAGGTTTATTGTGGTAATATTCTTGGTTTAGTTCATGTCTCTCTTGGCTACTTTCAGAATGAGGTGTTTAGTTTACTGTTTCTAGAGAAAGCAGTGAAATGGCAATAGGTTGAGGAGAGGAAGTTCTAACAATACACAATAGAGATGGCCTGCAGAGAAATGTACAACTAAAAGAAACCTTCCCTTGGGATGAAGAAGAGGCAGGACTTGCACCATATAGTAGTAGTGAGCCAAAAGCACTGTGATATCAGTTAGGGACTTAATATCTCAGTATTTTTCCAGGGAGAATCAGAAATCTGGTATTGTAATTCAGCAGCTGTTTCTGACTAATGTTTTCTTTCAAACTGATGTTGAAAATTCACATCTAAAGTTGAGATACCAAACCCTAAGATACAAACTTGCTGAATCCTGGTTGAAAGTATCAGGTATTTAACATCTATGTAAAGTATAAACACCGTGTGTTGGTGTTGTTTGGCTGAAAAGTTTTGCTGGGTTTTAATTTCTTGTGTTTTGTATGGAGGAATTGGATGTACATTCATTGTGAAGGTTTAAGATCACCTGACAGTCTTTCTTGCCTTTGTTTCTCAGGAAGTCCTACCCCAGTGACCCATGAAATAGTGACAGTAGGAGATCCTTTGCTGTCCTCAGGACTTAAGAGCATTGGTTCTCGGAGACACAGCACCTCTTCTTTGTCACAGCAACAATCAAAACTCCGGATGATTTCCCCTACACGAGCTGGGAACACTTACTCCAGGCACAGTGTGTCTTCAGTTTCCAGCATGGGGGCCTCTTCAGAATATGAACCTACTGTCAAAAGTACTGACCGCTTTGTGGGGTCTGTAAGCACAGGTCCTCCAAGTGCTCCAGTTCAAAGTTGCTCTACCAGCTCAGGCTCCCAGAAAACAGTGGCTACAACTGGAAATAAAACTTACCAGCTGGATGTATCTCAATCTACAGAAGGGAAACATTCCAGCAGTTCAGATTTAATAGCCAAAGGTGCACCTTCTAAGGGAGAGAAAATGAAAACCTCAAAGGACCCAGATTATTTGTCTCATACTTTTGTTTCTGGAGGAAGCTCCAAAGTGTCCACTCAGCCAACCAGTTCATCATGCACAGAAATGAATAAAATAGGAACCTTTCAAGAGTGTTCAGGATCGTTTTCTTCCAAAGAAGCAATACCCTTTCCACCTTTGCATCAGAGAGGCCCAAGGAAAGACAGAGATCAGCACATGGAACCTTTACAGCCAGAGAAAGCAGCTGTGGTTGATGAGATGGATGCAAAAACCTTGAAGGCTGCTGGAGTAAACAATAGATCTCCTGCAGCAAGTGAGCAGGTAGTTACTGCCCCCAGAGATAAACGTCATAAAGGCAAAAAGTTAATGAAAGACAGTTTTAAAGAGAAGCATTCCCTGAAAACTATTACAGAGACAAGTCAAGCAGGAGGCAGTGATGAACTGAAACCA
This sequence comes from Peucedramus taeniatus, assembly GCA_013400575.1. Taxonomy (NCBI): domain Eukaryota; kingdom Metazoa; phylum Chordata; class Aves; order Passeriformes; family Fringillidae; genus Peucedramus; species Peucedramus taeniatus. Next base: position 722,270 of record WBNO01011734.1, read on the forward strand.
GATTTTGGCAATCAGAGTTTGGCAACTGAACAAATTAGTCAGAGGTTATGTAATAATATTCCTGCTGAAAAAGCTGGTGAGAAGTCTCCATCTTCCCAAGGGCCATCTAAAGGGTCTGCAGTGCAGGTTGAAGCAGCCCCTAAGGAATCACAGGCACCCAGGAAACGCACTGTTAAAGTTACTCTGACTCCTCTCAAAATGGAAAGCGAAAACCAGTCTAAAAGTGCACAGCAGGAAAGTGATGCTGAAACTCAGTCTGCAGGGGCAGACCTGGCTGCTTTGGCAGAGCCCTCCTCAGCTTCAGAAAGCCCGGAAGAGAACCCTGTAATTCAGGGAAGTCCAAATGAAGCACCAACACAGGAATCTCAGAATAACACATACGAAAATTTGGCCATTCAAGACAACAGCTTGATGCTCCAGGATGGCACAAAAGCTCAAGAAGAAGGCTCATACAAGCGAAGGTATCCAAGGAGAAGTGCTCGGGCCAGATCCAATATGTTCTTTGGATTGACTCCTCTGTATGGTGTGAGGTCCTACGGAGAGGAAGACATTCCCTTCTACAGTAACTCAACTGGCAAGAAGCGAGGAAAGCGGTCTGCAGAAGGACAAGTGGATGGGGCAGATGACTTGAGCACATCAGATGAAGATGACTTATACTACTACAATTTCACAAGGACAGTGGTCTCCTCAAACACAGAGGAGAGGCTCGCGTCCCATAGCTTATTCAGGGAGGAGGAGCAGTGTGATCTTCCAAAAATATCACAGCTAGATGGTGTGGATGATGGAACTGAAAGTGATACAAGTGTCACAGCAACAACCAGAAAAGTCAGCCAGGTAACTAAAAGGAGTGGCAAAGAGAATGGGACAGAGAACTTAAAGCTGGATAGAACTGAAGAAGCTGGTGAGAAAGTGCAAGTCACCAAGAGCTCCACCGTCCACAAGACCGACCCCAAGATTGATAACTGCCACCCTGTGAGCAGGGTTAAAGCTCAGGGTCAGGACTCTCTGGAAGCACAGCTGAGCTCGTTGGAAACAGGCCGCAGGGCTCATGCAAGCACACCTGCTGACAAGAACTTACTGGACACTTTCAACACAGAACTTCTCAAATCTGACTCTGACAATAACAACAGTGATGACTGTGGGAACATACTCCCTTCTGACATCATGGACTTTGTGCTGAAGAACACACCATCTATGCAGGCCTTGGGAGAAAGTCCAGAGTCCTCATCATCTGAACTCCTGACGCTTGGAGAAGGTTTAGGTCTTGACAGCAACCGTGGCAAAGATATGGGTTTGTTTGAGGTGTTCTCCCAGCAGCTGCCCACTGCCGAACCAGTGGACAGCAGTGTCTCTTCCTCCATATCTGCAGAGGAGCAATTTGAATTGCCACTGGAGCTTCCTTCTGATCTCTCTGTTCTGACCACTCGCAGCCCTACGGTGCCCAGCCAAAATCACAACAGGCTTGCTGTCATTTCAGAGTCTTCACTTTCCTCCTCGGGAGAGAGGTCAATGCTTGCCTTGCCTTCCACAGAGTCTGGGGAGAAGAGAGTGACAGTCACAGAAAAATCTGCCTCAGGGGAAGGCGACGCAGCTCTCCTGAGTCCAGGGGTAGACCCAAGCCCTGAAGGACACATGACTCCTGATCACTTCATCCAGGGTCACATAGATGCAGAGCATATAGCCAGCCCAGCCTGCGGCCCTGTCGAGCAAGGGCATGGCAGCAACCAAGATTTAACAAGAAACAGCGGGACTCCAGGTATCCAGGTGCCAGTATCACCCACTGTTCCCCTCCAGAGCCAGAAGTATGTGCCAAGCTCCACTGACAGTCCTGGCCCCTCGCAAATCTCCAACGCTGCCGTGCAGACAACACCGCCCCACCTCAAGCCAGCCGCAGAAAAACTTCTGGTAGTTAATCAAAACATGCAGCCCCTGTACGTCCTCCAAACTCTTCCCAACGGTGTCACCCAGAAGATACAGTTAACACCTTCTGTTAGTTCTGCACAGAGTGTGATGGAAACCAGCACTTCAGTGCTGGGGCCCATGGGGAGTGGGCTCACACTGACCACAGGACTGAATCCGAGCTTGCCGCCATCTCAGTCATTATTCCCTCCCACGAGCAAGGGTCTACTGCCCATGTCCCATCACCAGCATATACATCCCTTCTCCACACCTGCTCAGACAGGCTTCCCACCAAACATCAGCAGTCCTTCACCAGGTCTTCTCATCGGGGTGCAGCCACCCCCTGATCCTCAGCTCTTAGTGTCTGAAGCTAGTCAGAGGACAGACCTTGGGACTGCTGCTTCTACACCAGCTGCTGCCCTGGGCAAGAAACGGCCCATATCTCGTCTGCAGTCACGGAAGAACAAGAAGTTGGCTCCTTCTGGAACCCCTTCTGCTATAGCTCCTTCTGATATGGTCTCCAACATGACCTTAATTAATTTTGCTCCTTCTCAGATTTCTAACCACCCGTTGGACTTGGGAACCATTGCGAATTCAACATCCCATAGAACCGTTCCCAATATTATCAAAAGGTCAAAGTCTGGGGTCATGTATTTTGAGCAAACATCTTTGCTTCCACAAGGTGGGACCACTACTGCAGTCAGCACATCTCCCAGCATTATTGGTGCAGATGCCAGTCACCTCCCAGCAGGGCCTGTATCAGGCCTAACATCGAGTTCCTCAGTGCTGAATGTCGTATCCATGCAGGCCACAGCAGCTCCTAGTACTGGTGGGTCAGTTCCTGGTCACGTTTTGGGACAAAGTTCAGTAACTTTAACAAGCCCTGGATTATTGGGGGACCTTGGTTCAATAAGCAACCTCCTGATCAAAGCTAGTCAGCAAAGCCTCGGTCTTCAGGAGCAGCATATGACTTTACCACCAAGTTCTGGGATGTTTTCACAGCTGGGAGCATCTCAGACTCCGTCTACAGCAGCCATGACAGCTGCATCGAGCATATGTGTTCTGCCCTCAGCACAGACAATGGGCATGACAGTCGCTCCATCGTCTGCTGACCCAGAAGGCTCGTACCAGCTTCAGCACATGACACAGCTTTTAGCCAACAAAACCGGGGTGGCATCCTCCCAGCTGGACCTTAGCACAGTTTCGGCAACGACGCAGTTGTCAAGCTTCCCACAGCTGGTCGATGTTCCAAACAATACCGGACTCGAACAAAGCAAGGCTTCCTCATCAGTGATGCATGCCAGCTCAGCCTCTCCAGGAGGCTCCCCATCACCTGGTCAGCAGTCTGCAAGTAGCTCTGTGCTGGGTGCCACGAAAATGAAGCCAAAAGTCAAACGCATCCAGCCACTATTAGACAAAGGGAATGGAAAGAAGCACAAAACTTCTCATGCATGGGCTGGTTCTCCTGAAGCTCACGTTCCCGAAAAAGGGGCTGTTGCTGTACCCCAGGTCTCAGTTACAGGGTAAGAGGAGAGTTTGGTTTTGCTCATCCCTGAGGTTTTGTAACAGTATGAGAGAATCTTGCACTAGTTTCTCCAGCAAGTTGTGCAAGTCAAGGCAAATAGTGAAGTGCAACTTTTGATTCTGATGCGGAGCTGGAGGCATGATCTGGTTCTCTGTATCTTACAAGCTGTTGTTGCTGCTTGTGTAATTCTACAGAACTGCCGAATCCGTGTTGGCAACTCCCAATGGATCCATTCCTGCTTTCCAGTCTCATTTGTGGCACACATGGGTTGGCAGATATTTTGAATGTTCCCAAATCTTTTTCTTCCAGGACTCCTGCTGTGAAGGCAGATGTGCAGGATGCAGCCAGCGTAGATCAGCTGTTGCAGAAGCCACATGGGCAGTCTGCAGGGTAAGGGTTGAACAGACCTTTCTATGTGGTTCTGCTCACTTGAGCTGAAGGACATTTGTTTGGAGAATGCAGGAAGTCTGGCATTCCTAGTTAAAATGCCTGGGGAGCTTTCGGTGGGGAATGTACAGTCGCAATTTGATGCAATATGGAATCATTTTGCATTAAGTTGCATGTAGTTGTGGGAAGCTCAGTGCCTGCTGAGGAGGTGCTCATTCAGCGGTGTCTGATTGTGTGTTGGCCTGCACCTTATTCCTGAGTGGGGCTGACACAGAGAGCAGGTCACAGGCTGTGTGGAATTGGGCTGCTGCCCACAGACTGACAGGGGCTGCAAACAGAAATGCTACTGAGTAGAGTCTTTTTGTTTGTTCATTTGTAACTGATTTGATGTCAGGACATTTGATCTGGAAAAAGATTCTTGTATCTGTCTAAAACTACTGCTCAGGGTTGGTGAGGAAATGAGGCAGGTTGTTAGCTGTTTTTCTCCATGTTCTCCTCCTTCCCTCCCAAGGCAACCAGCTGTGGTCCCAGAACCTCAATCAACACAGAACTCAATAAATGAGCAAGAAAATGCAGGTATGTCACTTCTTCAAAAACACCTAGTCTCGGAATTCTCCAGGACTGGGAAAGTGATGTTTGAAGATTTGGTTTTTGTTTTTGCCATTCTGTCAGGAAAAGGGTCAGAGCTATTAGCTTGTGTTACCCTTGCTATAAGGGGAGAGAAGGTTTGTTTGCTATTTGTAGATCTTGGACAAATAGTTTTGTCTCTGTTTTTAGTTTGTGAGAATTTCAGCACTTGAGATTTCACACTCTTACTGCAACACTCTAGAATTTTTTTCTTGGCTGGATGTGCTGGTGAAAAGGCAAGTCAGTAAGTTATTTTCAATGGTGGAACATCAGGGGTAAAAGTCATCATTCTTTCCAATTCCCATCTTCATGCTGGATTCTGTCTTTTCTAGGCTCAAAAGCTCTCGAGGAAGAAGAGAGCACTTTCAGCTCCCCTCTTATGTTTTGGCTTCAGCAAGAACAAAAGAGGAAAGAGTGTCTTGGTGAGAAGAAACCAAAAAAAGGTTTGGTTTTTGAGATCTCTAGTGATGATGGTTTTCAGATCTGCGCAGAAAGCATTGAAGGTGAGAACCACGTAGTGTTTGTTTTAGCTGTCCTTACTGAAAGTAAAATTATTACTTCTGAGGACCTCTTATTTGCTTTATTTATAGATTTAAAAAAAGAGAAAGAAAAATCTCTTGGTTTACAGTCCTAGAACAATCCTAGTTCCTGATAACATCTGGATTCTATTATTTTTTTTATTTCGCAATGTAATATATTCAGTGACTCATTATATATATATGTATCACTGACCCATTTTGTTTTATCAATTGACCAATGATGTTGAACCATAGTTTGTCAAGAAACAGGCAGTGTGGGTCACACAGTGGAGTATTGGGTGTCCAGACTTTTCCTCCACACCCTGCCTTATGCCAATGTGAATTTTCAAGAGGATGAAAGCAATTGGATCTAAGGATCTTAATTTATGGCGTGTGGAAAGTTGGAAACTTCATATTCTCCAATTAGTTTATTTAAATATGAGTATCCCAGCACTTGGATACCCTGTCACCATTTGTCATCTCTGTGTGTGCTGCAGATGCCTGGAAGTCTCTGACTGACAAGGTGCAAGAGGCCCGTTCGAACGCCCGCCTGAAGCAGCTGTCCTTTGCAGGTAACAGCCTGTGCTGAACGCAGGAGAGCAAACAGATCTTTCTGTGAGGGTCTTAGACTCTTAATAGTTCCAGTTAACCTGCTGCGGGCTTTGTGGAGGGTAATTTCTTCCCAATGGAAGGATTAGAAACTCTCACATGGAATGCAAAAGCTAATACAGTGCTGCTGTGACAGCTGTGTGGTGTCCCAGCTCTTTGTGACAAGCTACTGTATCTCCCTGCTCCAAGTCTGCACTGATAATTTGTGTTTGTTGTGCTCTATTTCCCGATCCAGGTGTGAACGGTTTGAGGATGTTGGGGATTATCCATGATACTGTTGTGTTCCTGATAGAGCAACTGTATGGAGCAAAGCACTGCCACAACTACAAGTTCAGATTTCACAAGCCAGAGGAGGCCAATGAACCTCCTTTGAACCCACATGGCTCTGCTCGGGCCGAAGTCCACCTGAGGCAAGTGTGAGCCTTGTCACTATTGGGGTTAATGGCCCTTTGGCTCCATAACTGATGCTGTGGCAGGGCAGGAGCAACAAATCTCTGCAGCACTAAAGCTCTCACTTAAATCTTAAAAACTGGCACATGAAAATCAACCATTCAGCATCTTCGAATTCTGCACATTTTCCTGTGCCACTTTGTGGCCCTTTGCTTGGTTTAACAGAGCTTTCCTGGCTGGGGCTGTTACTGGAGGTTCTCAGAACCTGCTGTGTCTGCCCTGATGCACAGGGCTTTAAGGCAGGGCAGAGTAGGGGAGGTGTGAGGCAGTAAACATGTCAGACTGTTGTGGCAACCACGTTTATTTTCAGTCAGTAAAACCAACTCCCTTTGGTCTCTTTAAATTGCAGGAAATCTGCATTTGATATGTTTAATTTCTTGGCGTCTAAACACCGACAGCCACCAGAATACAACCCCAATGATGAGGAAGAAGAAGAAGTACAGCTGAAATCAGCCCGGTATGCAGCAGGGCTTAAAGGTTCAAAGGGGAAAATAGTGTTGGGGTGTTAAAATTAGGAGATCTTAGTTAAGGGTTGTGTGCTTTGAGGGATATTTAAACATTGAAAGCTGCCGAGCACTGCCAGACATAGAGGTGACTTCTGCAATAATAAGAGAAGTGACAGCTGAAAGTGACCACCAGACTGGTCTGCCTTCAAATGCTTCTTTTCCTTGCTAATGAAAACAATCTGATGAGAATTTGAGGAGGAAAGGGAGGAAATTATCTTTTTACATATATATATGAAAACACTGCATTAATTTTGATTGTGTTATCTGTAGGCTGCAGTGTCACAGTGTATAAATTACTCCATCTTGGAAAGTGCCCCAGATAATACATGGCACAGAGTCTCAAATACAGGTCATCACTTAGCAGTGCCTCTTTGTTCTAGGAGGGCAACCAGTATGGATCTGCCAATGCCCATGCGCTTCCGGCACTTGAAGAAGACCTCCAAGGAGGCAGTTGGTGTCTACAGGTATGGTTTTGCTCTGGTACCACTGCCCATAGGACAGGGGAAGGTGGAAACTGGAAACCTTCTGTGAAGCCAGACTGCAGAACTGAGGGGAATAGCAGGCTTGGGGCTTTTTCACTCTGCCTTCTCCCTACCCAAGTTATGTATTTGAAAAGTAATCCTCAGCACAGGCCACTTGCTCCTTGCTGGCTTTACCTTGGCAATGGCTCAGATGTAGGCAGTGACCTGGTGGTGTTCTTGTTAGTGATCCCTTAGAGAGGGGTTAACAATACCACAGTGGTCCTTGTCACAAGCAGCCTGTTTTCTGCAGCCTTTGCAATCTGATGTTCTTGAGCTTTACTTGTCTCATTTGAAATAATTTGTTTTTCTTACTGCATTTTAGGTCTCCTATCCATGGCCGGGGTCTGTTCTGCAAAAGGAACATCGATGCAGGTGAGATGGTGATCGAATATTCAGGCAATGTCATTCGCTCCATCCTCACTGACAAACGAGAGAAATACTACGACAGTAAGGTGAGTTTTGGGCTTTTGTAGATGTTCTTAAAGAGTTTGGGAGAGCTAGGAAGTGGCTGTGAAGGTAGGACAGGCCTATATAAAAATTCTGTTGGGGACATCTCAAATTGTGTTTACTGACTTCTTGGGTTATTTTAATTCTTGCTGGAGCTTTAGAGGCACTTCTCTTTCCCTTCTGTGGTCTGGGCAGGGTCTCAGATTAGTCTCAGTAAACGTGGGGATGAAATGATTCAGGCAGGAGTGTGTGAGGCCCAGTGGAGAGAGGCTGCAGACACTGCCTCAGAGCTGGGCTGTCTGCTGGGGTGGCTGTGCTGCCCTGCCTGCACTAATCCCCCCCGTCCTCCCTCCCACCACAGGGGATCGGGTGCTACATGTTCCGCATTGACGACTCCGAGGTGGTGGATGCCACCATGCACGGGAACGCGGCTCGCTTCATCAACCACTCCTGCGAGCCCAACTGCTACTCCCGGGTCATCAACATCGATGGCCAGAAACACATTGTCATCTTTGCCATGCGCAAAATCTACCGAGGGGAAGAGCTCACTTATGACTATAAGTTCCCCATTGAAGACGCCAGCAACAAACTGCCCTGTAACTGCGGTGCCAAGAAGTGCAGGAAGTTTTTAAACTAGAACTTCCATCAGCTGCAAGTGAGCCCTGCAGGGCCTGGGGTGAACCAAAGCTTCGAGCGAGCCCCTCCCCGGCCACTCGGACGGGACAGAGAGGCCAGAAGCAGGAGTGAAGATGGACTGGGCTCAGGGACCTGAGACTGGCGGCTGTGTTTGTCGGAGTCCACATCTTCATGTCTCGCATGTGCACACTCACCCTTGTGAGAGACATGGGCGGCTGGAGAAGATCCTCAGCATGGTTATGTTTTTGCTATTCTCATTTCCCCCTGCCCCCATATTTGTTTCTCGGTGTGGGGCCAAATGAGTGGGAGAGGAGAGGAGAGGTCACCCCAGGCCCAGGCACAGGGCAGCAGTCGTGGGTCGTGTCCCTCTCTGTCTCCTGGCCAGAGCTCTCCTTCCTAGGGCTGAGTCAGTGGTTGGGTAGTGCAGTATTTGAGCTTGCCTCCCGGTGAGAAGGTCTGTGCCTCACCAGGGCCCCCTGGGACTGCATGTCTGCGAAACACTGTGTGTGAGTGGGAGTAGGTGCACCGCCTCTGCGGGGGACTGGCTTGGCTGCTCATGAGGAGAGCAGAAAAGAGCAGCCCACAACTAGACACAAGAAGAGTTTGGCTGACATATTGCTCTGAAATCCCTGTCTGAGAGCAGGGAACTCCTGGCATTCTTTGGCAAAGAGGGCTTGTGCCAACAGTTGGGGCACTGTAAATCTTTGCCAGCGAAGGCTCCCGTTCACCAACACTCCTTTCGTGGCCATGTGGGAGGGAAGTAGTCCTCTGGGCACTGTCTCCAGCAGCTGGCTTCCTCCTCTGTCCAGTGAGCTCCTGGCACAGCCAGCCAGGGGTGTCTCAAGGAACCGGCCAGAGGTCTCTAGAGAAGGGGAGTGCGAGCCAGCGCCGGCCTTGGCTCTCCGCTGTAGAGCAGGAGCTAGGAGGGACTGGTGGGGAGGCACCCACAGTGTCCCAGGCCTGTGGGGGGCAGGCAGGAGAGTGGCCCTGCAGCCAGGTGCCTGTCATAGTCAGTCTGGGTGTAGTCATGTTGTATTGCCCAGAAGACACAGCAAGGACACCAAAACGGAGCCAAAGTTCTCTGCAAAGGCAAGGCGAGGAGAGCCAAGCCGGCCTCGCCCGCGCAGCTTCCCGAAAGGCATAGGAAACACACGGGGCATTGGCACGGTGATGAGGAACCAGGCCAGGTCCGAGCAAGGCGAGGGACACCACTGTCCTGGTTGGAGCAGTGTGAGTCCTCCTCCCCATGGGGACTGCCCTGTGCCTCAGAGCAAAACCAGAGAGAGACAAATGAGAGACCCAAGCCTGACAGTGACAACATTGGATTCTGCTCTGTTCTGTTTACAGTTTAGTATTTAAGGTTTTATAAATGTAAATATATTTTGTATATTTTTCTATGAGAAGCACTTCATAGGGGAAAGCACTTATGACGAGGCTTTTTACAGTGGTATTATCCTAATTTAAGAGAATCTCTTTTTAATGATTTTTTTATTTTCATAGGACGGTTCTAGGAAATACCTGGCTGGACACAGTCTGAGCCTTTCTCCAGTGGGGGGGCTTTAGTTTTGTTTTCTACTCTTGTTCTGCCTTTTTGACTTCAGTAACAGTCTCCAGGAGGGTTGACTGGACCTTAAACTGTATTTGCCCATAAGGATGGGGGCAGGAGGGAGAGCTGCCCAGCATGGTATGAGTTTGGCTCTGTGGAAGGACAGTGTGTGACTCAGGCAGATAGTTTGATTCTGCCTTGCTCATGCTGGTATCCTGCAAGGGTTTAAAAAGGAAAAGCAAGACAAGACCTGACCCCAATACCTCTTTGCTGGGACGCCAGCCTGAGACACACACCTCCTGCCACAGTGTGTCCTTCAAAGGCAGATGGGTTTTTCTGCACAGAGGGGAAAGCAGAAAGCGCCCTCGCTTTTCCATGCTTTCCTGGTGGTTAGGTTGCAGTTGTTAGAGGAGCCACTCTTCCCGGAGCTGCTCTGAACCGGCACTGGCAGTTGGTGGGAAGGGACTGGGAGTGCCTGCTGACTCCCCAGCTCTCTCAGAGGGGCATCCCCCATCCACGCCTCTCTGGTCTTGAGACTTCTTCCTCTGCCCTGAGAAGGAAAAGCAGCGCCCGGAGGTTCAGAACCTGCCGATTTCCTTTTGTTATTGCACTGTGTGAGGATAATTTGTTGGTAACTGTTGAAAGCAAAGTCACATTGAGGCTGCATTTGTTACTGAGATGATTTGATGCACTGACAGTTTGGGAACGCACATACTTTGAGGAGCCCAGAGAGTGCCCACCCAGGGGATCTGGGCCCCGCGGCCCGGAGCACAGCTGCTCTTGGCCCTTTTCCTTCCGTTTCTGATGCGGGGCGGGGGCATGGCCCTCGCCATGGCAAAGCCCCTGAATTTATCCCAGAGCTCAGCTTCGCTTTCTCACCCCCGCGCTGCTGCCGCCTCCCGGTGTCCTGGCTGCAGGAGGAGGTTCCACTGGGGAGCGCTGCCCAGAGCCACCCCACACGGGGAGAGCTGGGGAGGAGGGTCGAGGGGAGCGCTGTGCCTCAGGAGTCCCCCAGGATCCAAGTGCCAGGCAGCCTCCTCCCGCCGGGACCAGCCGAGCCAGCGGGGCCGCCCGCTTTGCTGCTATTCCCGTCGCGGCTGCCTCGGCCGGAGCCGCTGTGGCCAGTGAAACTGTCTGTACCCCAGGGAGCTGCACCCGCCCTGGTCAGCCCGGGCTGGCCAGGAGCACCCAGCTCCCCGTGTATGAATGTATATTTTATAAGGACTGACGCAGATCATGGTATCTGAAAATACTGAAAAAGGAACCTTAGGGTGTTTTTGGGTTTTTTTTGTACAAACCGACATGTTTTTTTTAAAGGAGAAGCGGGTCATTGTAAAGGGCTGGGTATCTTTTTTTTCTGGTTTTCTTTCATTTCAAAGCAATACCAAGTTCTTCAGCAGGACGGTCTGTGCAGAATCATGCCATTCACCCATACACTGGTCCACTCTCAACACTTGCAAATTTTTTTATAACTATAAATACAATATATATAGGAACTAATATAGTAATGCACCGTGTAATGAAGCCTAGTTCAGTATCGGTTCATGGCTTTTAATTCTCTTTAACACTATAGATAAGGATTGTGTTACAGTTGCTCACGGCCTCAGGAAAGCCTTGCTGCTCATTCCCCACTGGCAGCCAGGGCCAGAAGCTGGGAGCGGGTGGTTTGGCCTTTCCTGGCCCTTCTTGTTACAGTCAGTACTTGTACAACTTGGTTTCTTCCTTTCCTTCCTCTCATTTTGGTTATGAATGTTGGGGTACCACCTACATATAGGGAAAAATGTGCTCTGTGCTTTCCTGGTATCTTTTTAACAAGGTACAGTAGCTTCGTCTATCGGCCGAGAACTATACTTGTGGTGTTTCTTTTATTGAACTTACAGTCTCTTTAGTAACTACAGGTAGGTGAATAATTGTTTCAAAAAAAAAAAAAAAAAGGCAAAAAAAAAAAAAGCTCTGCAAAGGCAAGGTTATGTTCTAGAAATACATTTCTTGACAACTTATCATGTATAACAAAACTTTTTTTTTTCTTGTGTTCTTCCAATCTACTGGTTGTTTGTTTTTTTTGGTTTTTTTGGCTTTGGTTTTTTGGGTTTTTTTAAAAAAAGAGGAAACGTGTCTAAAGTACATCAGTGTTAACTCCCTGCCACAGGGAAGAAGGAAATACTTTAATAGTTTAAAAAAATGCTGAAAGCTCTGCAAAAGACTGAATGTAAAAATAAAAAGTGTACATAGTTGTAAAAAAAAAAAGGAGTTTTTAAACATGTTTATTTTCTATGCACTTTTTTTTATTTAAGTGATAGTTTAATTAATAAACATGTCAAGTTTATTGCTGCACAGGGCTCTCTCCATTTCTTCTTGAGAACTGAGGAGCTGCTACTTCTCCAGGACACTCACAAGGCGTGGGAGCCCCTGGGCTGCACCAAGGGCTGCTCAGGGTGTTCAGTGGGAGCCCTGGGCTCCAGTGTCACTGCTGGGTCACCTTGGGTCACTGCGGGGGGCGCTGGCCAGGCGGTGGGGCCTCACGGCCGGGCTGCCATAGGACGAGGCAGGGTGAACATTAACTGGGCTGTGGCTGCCTGCTCGTGCCTGCAGCCTTGTCACAGACCTCGGTGACACAGCAGCATGGCCACAGCCAACGACAGGGCCGTCCTGCAGACCATCTTTAACCCCAGCACCCCTTTTGGGGATATCCCAGGGTTGGATGAGGAGGAGGAGGGTGTCCAGGATGAAGGTGAGTGATGCTGCGCCGGGTTCTCGCTGGAATTGCCAGCAGGGTCCCCACAGGGCAAGCAGCTGGGCAGGGAAGGAGGCTCTGCAGGCTGGGAGCAGTGCCTGCTTGAGAATGGACATCAGGTCCCTGCCCTGTGTCTGTTCCCTGCTGGACAGGGAGTGTTGGGTGGCAGTGGGACAGGGCCCCGTGGGTCGTCCTGGTGCCTCCACTTCCCAGTCGAGGTCTCCCGTTTGCACTGCAATAGTGGAAGCTTTTCCGTTGGAGCTGCTGGATCAAGCCCGGGAGCTGGAGCTGCAGGGGGTTTCTGCGGCTGAGTCGGGAGACCTGAGCACGGCCTTGGAGCGGTTCAGCGAGGCCATTCGCCTGCTGCCCGAGCGCGCCTCGGGCTACAACAACCGGGCCCAAGCGCTGCGCCTGCGGGGGGACGTGGCAGGTGAGCAGCGCAGGGCGGGTGCTCCCCTGGTACCCGCGGCCCCGACCAATGCCTGCCCCCGTCGCCAGGTGCCCTGCAGGACCTGGACGCTGCCATACGCCTGAGCCGCGGCTGCGGGCGAGCCGCCTGCCAGAGCTTCGTGCAGCGCGGCCTCATCCACCGGCTGCAGGCGCGGGACGAGGATGCCCGGCGGGACTTCGAGCGCGCAGCGCGCTTGGGCAGCGCCTTCGCCCGGCAGCAGCTCGTGCTCCTCAACCCCTACTCTGCGCTCTGCAACCAGATGCTCTGCGAGATGCTCGGCCGGCTGCGCAACCCCGATGGAACTGGAAGCGACTGAGACGGGCAGGAGATGGGCCGGGCAGCGAGTGAGCCGGGTAGAGCCGCGCTCCGGAGCTGGCCCGGGCACGCGCGTCCCGGTGCCCGGAAAAGGTCCACCTCAGGTGCCAGAGCGCCTGTTCCTCCTCCTGGCTAACAGCCAGGGACCGGAAAGTACCAAAGCACCTTGCTGTGTTTGTCTCGCTCGGCTCCACCCCGAATAAACCTCCCTCTGTTCCCAGCACTGGGCTCTGCTCGTGACATTACAGGCATCGTGGTGTGATTCCCACGCGTGCACAGCCCCGGTGAGATGGGGGGGCCCGGTGGGTGCAAGTCTGGGCTCTCTTCCTTGCGGAGGGCAGATGGGAGGCGCGGGGACGGGCACACCGGGGACGGGCACACCGTGTCACACCGTGTGCGGGCACACCGGGGACGGGCGCACCGGGGACGGGCACACCGTGTCCGGGCACACCGGGGCACACCGGGGCCGGGCACACCGTGT
>WBNO01011734.1:743112-757285 GCA_013400575.1 Peucedramus taeniatus
GTGGGACGGAGCGCGGCGCTGCCGCCCCGGGTCGGGCCGGGGCCCTCGGGGGCGGCGGGGGCGCGGCACATTTTCCCAGGTGACTCGGAGCCACGGTGCCTCCTGAGCACGGCCTCAGGCCTGCTCTAATGGGCGAACGGGGCCCGAGGTGTGACCGGGCTGGAGGTTCCCGCCTGCTCCCCGCGGGACCCCGAGTCTCGGGGCCGGTCCGGCCCCTCTGCCCGCCGCGGCCGTGTTTGGGTTAGCACAGCTCCGCCAGAGCCAGACTGTGCCCGAGGTGCGGCAGGGATCGGCGCTGCCGCGTTTGAGGGTCTCGGGTGCTTCCTGTCAGTAACAGCAGTTGTGGGTTTAAAAGATCTGAAGCGCGGAACAGAATTATCCTGAGAAAGGGAATTAACATCTGGGAGGGAGAGATACAGGGAGGAAGTATGGGCAGAGTGGGAGAGGGAGCAAGTGCAGCTGGTGAGCGCCTTGCTGCCCTGTCGGTGCGATACCGCCTGCGAGCTGCCCGGGAGTGTTACCGGGGCTTGGTTGACCGGGCTGTGCCGTGCCTGTGGCGCTGCAGAGGTTACATTTCACAGCGTTCCTGTGTGTGGCTGTAAGCTGTGGCAGCCTGGTGGAAAAGCCGGTAACCGGGAGCCTCTCCTAACGCTCCCAGGCTGTGTGTGAAATCGGGAACGATGGTGTGCCTGACAGAAGCGGGGAGAGCTTCAGGATTATGTTGGGACAGAATGTGAAACGGAGAGAGAGAGAAAAGCAGCGATGTCTCTGCTCCTGCCATGGTTCATTTCCCGGTCACAGGAAGGACTGGGGCTCTGGTTTAAGGCAGGGTGTGCGGGTGAGGTGTGGTGGGACGGAGGCGCTGCTCACTCGCTGCTCTCCCCCTGCAGGTGCTGTTGGCAGCCGCTGTGTGCACGAAGGCGGGGAAGGCCATCGTGTCCCGGCAGTTCGTGGAGATGACCCGCACCCGCATCGAGGGGCTGCTGGCAGCCTTCCCAAAGCTGATGAACACGGGGAAGCAGCACACGTTTGTGGAGACAGAGAGCGTGCGATACGTGTACCAGCCCATGGAGAAGCTCTACATGGTGCTGATCACCACCAAAAACAGCAACATCCTGGAAGACCTGGAAACACTCCGACTCTTCTCCAGAGTGGTAAGGACCCATCACTCTGTGATGTAGCTCAGAAGGGTGCTGGTGTGAGGGATCTGTTTCTGAGCTGCTGCAGGAGCACTGCATGCCTTCACTTGCTAGGTCTGTGTTACAGAGCTTCCCTTCCTGACTGGACAGAAACTCTGAACTTTTGGTGGTAGTTTTGAACTCCACATAAAAGAAATCATCAGTTGTACTTCAGTTGGTGAGACCAAAGGGCTGGCTGTAATTTAGCATTAAATGTTCTTAGTACAGTGTGTGGCTGTTACAAGAGCAGCACTGCTGTGCAGGCATCCTGAAGCAGCAAGTTTGTGTCTTTACACAGCCAAAGGATTTTTGGGAAATTCACTGGCTCTAGCATGCAGTTGGGTTCCTTTGAGTTAGTGTTATGAGGAAGCTGAGAGGTTCTATATGGATTTTGATGTAGAAAAACTTAATAGTGACAAAACTTGTTTATGGACAATGTAATGGTGCAATGAGCAGTGTAAAGTTGTGCTGGGCTTGGGTCTGGCACAGTTGTGGCCCCTGGGATGGTAGAAAGAAAGTGTTTACACAGTACTGTTTGTGGGTACTCCTTTAAAATGTTCTCCCCTTCTAGATCCCTGAATATTGTCGAGCTCTGGAAGAAAATGAGATCTCAGAGCACTGCTTCGACCTCATCTTTGCCTTTGATGAAATTGTTGCCCTGGGCTACCGTGAGAATGTAAATCTGGCACAAATTCGGACCTTCACTGAGATGGACTCACATGAGGAGAAGGTGTTTCGGGCAGTCAGAGAGGTGAGCAGGGACAGCTGCAATCCTAACACGAGGTGCCTGTCTGAGAAACACCACTTCTGCTATACAGAGGTGTTCTTCCACTTTGGCGGGGCCATGCAATTATTTAGCTTTTCTGAGGGCTAGGTGCTCATGTCTTGTTTCTTTTTTCTTGGCCAGGTGTTTTTGGGCACCTGCGCTTGGTTCCTGTGCAGGGCAGGGCTGAGGTTGCAAAGCTCCATCGGGCTCTTGTCTTTTCCTTCAGACACAGGAGCGCGAAGCGAAAGCCGAGATGCGCCGTAAAGCCAAGGAGCTGCAGCAGGCCAGGAGGGACGCAGAGAGACACGGCAAGAAGGCACCGGCCTTCGGGGGCTTCGGCAGCTCGGCCGTGTCTGGGGGCGTGACAGCAATGATCACAGAGACCATCATCGAGACCGAGAAGCCCAAAGTGGCACCAGCTCCAGCCAGGTAGGGGCGACAGCGGGTGGCAGATGTCAGTGTTGGCTCAAACCACGTGCCCTGAGGGTCTAACATGAGTTCCTTGTCTCTGTAAATACTGAGGACCATTTTGCCACCTACCACAGTAGCGCCCCGTAGTCTCTTTGGATTCTTGGATGAACAATGGGCTTTCTTTTTGTGTGAGAAAAAGAGGTTCCAGCTCCCAGTAATACATAGAACTATATCTGAATCTAAATTATAACTTGGCATCCTACACATAAGATGATCAGTTCCATGCATGTTCTCCCCCAAAAAGGCTGCTGAGTTGAATGCTGTGTTGTTGGGACGGTCAAGTTACAGCATTTGAAGATAACCAGGAAGGGGGAACCCATTGCTGTCAGCTAACTTGGAGATTATTACACATTTTATTTAGGCCTTCAGGTCCCAGTAAAGCCTTGAAACTCGGCGCTAAAGGGAAGGAGGTGGACAACTTCGTGGACAAGCTGAAATCAGAAGGAGAAAATATCATGACTTCAGTAGGCAAGCGCTCTGCAGAAGCAGCCAAGGTTCTTGCTCCTCCTATTAACGTGGAGAGGTGAGTGCTCCCCTTGCTTTGGAAGCAGTCTCCTCACAGCTCTCCCTGCATGTGACCTTGGGAGAAAGCTTCCTTGCTCTTCTTTAGATTTTTCTTGTATTTTCTTACCCTGTAAATATAATGGTTGGGCAAAATCTGGGAAAGCATGTCAGCAAAAAAGCAGATAGCTACTTTGGTTAGGCATCCTCTTAACTAAAATGGGCTGTCCATCCATTGTTGAGCTGAAGTTGGGAATTTTCCTGTGCTTTTTTCCCTGTGCCATTTTCCCTGTTTCCCAGCCTTGTTGCTGCTCAGGATGGAGGCATTCATGGTTCATTTTACACACAGCAATTGAGAATCTTCTAATGCCCTGAGCCACATGCTACAGCCTGTCAGAGGGGATTTGAGTGACCAGTGTGTCAAGATGCGGCATCACTGCCATTTAACTGGGCTCCCATCCCTTGCAGACCCAAATGCATGGATCCTCCTTCCCCTGAGTTCCCTGTCAGAGCAGTATTAGCCCCCACTGTACCAGCTGTGCTGTTGTATGGGAGCCCCTGCTCAGTACACACAGCCTGTCCTTTCTGAGCAGTGATCTTTCTGTTGTCTGGGAGATACCAAGAGTGTAGGACTTGAGCTTTTTCCTCTGTCTGTCTAGCGTGCACATGAAAATAGAGGAGAAAATCTCCTTGACTTGTGGCCGTGATGGAGGGCTGCAGAACATGGAGCTTCATGGCATGATCATGCTGCACATCTCTGATGAAAAGTTTGCACGGATTCGCCTGCATGTAGAAAATGAAGACAAGAGGGGAGTGCAGCTACAGGTAAAGCCTGTTTGGAATCCCATGCTGTTGAACGTGTCCTTGCTGCTTTCCAGGGGAAAAGTAATGGAAATACACAAGTATGTTGCTGTCCTGTGTTCTCATCTAAGCCTACTCAGCAAATGCATTGGAAATGGGAGTAGTCAGTGCAGGTATTAGCAGAAGTGCAGGGCCAGTCATGCTCAAGGCATTGAAGTTCACTGTGGAAATGTAATCTTGGTTGCCATCCTGCCCTTGGAGCCTTATCTGACCAGGAGTGCACCTTGGCATGCCAGGTGACCTCACTTGGACTTTGCAGCAGCCTGGTGTGTTGCTCAGTGCCTGTTGTGTGATGTCAGCTGTGGAGTGGAAATGGGATAACAAACTTCCTGTGCCAAGGGGGAATTAATTTATTCTCTTGGAAGTTGTTTCTTTCTGAGGTTGCTTGTCCTGTCACTGCTGTACTTGGGAGGCTTGCTGGAGCACTTGATGGCAGTCAGCAGTTTCAGCTCAGAAGGTTCTTGGGAGATTGGTCCTTCCCTTTCTCCCTCTTCCTGTGACCTTATGCATCCCTGGAGGTGGTGCTGCTTTGACACACTCTGGCTCTCTCCTCGTCTGTACAACATCACTGTCTGCAAGTCCACTTTCTTCCAGTGCATCCCTTGAGTGGGTTGCTAACAGCACTGCCACAGGCAGTGCTTCAGGTGGAAGATGAGACCAAACCCTTTGCTGACTCTTGTCTTTCTAGTGCAACTTGAACAGTGACTTGCAAAAATCCTTGCTTCTAAAAAGCTGCTCACACTTGAGGTTGTGAAGAGAATGTTTAAATGGAGTTTGGCCACTGACACATACTTGCATCAACACTGCTGAAGGGAGGCTGTAGTGTTATGGTGTTATGGTGTCAGGCTGCTTTTCCCAACAGCATTAGATTGATTTTTCTTGAAATGTCTGCTGTAAACATTCAGGATGATGTTTGACTTATAGTTGTTCTGTAGATACCAGCCTGCATCACTTGAGTATCTGGTGCAGATGCTTGTAAGAAAGACAGTGGTGGGGATCACTTCTTGTCAGGTTTGCATTTTTTAGAAGGAATCCCAGGTTGATAAGCAGTGGTGCTTCAGATGGGCTTCTGAGCCAGGAGGAAACCCGATGTGTGTTTTTTGTCAAAGCAAACACTGGAATGTGTAGGCCTGTCCTGGCAGAACCTGCATTACCTATGGTTCTGTCCCTGGGCTTAGACCTACAGTCTGGGCATGTGTTCCTCTTTCAGACTCACCCAAATGTGGACAAGAAGCTCTTCACTACAGAGTCACAGATCGGTTTGAAGAACCCAGAGAAGTCATTCCCTATTAACAGCGATGTGGGCGTGCTGAAGTGGAGGTTGCAGACCACAGAAGAGTCCTTCATTCCATTGACAAGTGAGTGCAAGTCTGGGGGCTGGGGCAGAAGAACCTGCTGATTGTCCATGAGCTGCTGGTAGCCACCTTGCAGCACCTGGGCTACCTGGAGCCTGGCATGTTGTGAGACCTTGGAGATACTATGTGTATCTGTTGGATAGTGCCTGTCCTTGGCAGTGTGTGTTTTCTGTAACACCTCAAGGAAAATAGAGAGCTTTTCTTAAAGTCAGCTTAAGGGTGACTTCACTGGGTGTTTTGAAGTGCATCATCTTGTGAAAGCCTATTCCACATGAAAGGTCTGCATGGTTCACATGCTGTCTCTGTTTCCTCAGTTAACTGCTGGCCATCAGAGAGTGGGAACAGTTGTGATGTTAACATTGAATATGAGTTGCAAGAGGAGAGCCTAGAGCTGAATGATGTGATCATCACCATCCCCTTGCCGTAAGTCATGCTCCTTATCCCGCAGCACTAATGAGTCCCATCACCTCCTACCCCTCCCTGTTTTGGATCTGGCCAAGCCAACAGGTGTTAGAAGCATTTCCTTAGCTCTGTGCAGGGAAGTTATTGTCACTTCTCATTGCCTGCTCTAGGTCTGGTGTTGGTGCCCCAGTGATTGGGGAGATTGATGGTGAGTATCGCCACGACAGCCGGAGAAACCTCCTTGAGTGGTGCCTGCCGGTGATAGATGCCAAAAACAAGAGTGGTAGCCTGGAGTTCAGCATAGCAGGGCAGCCAAACGACTTCTTCCCAGTGCAGGTCTCCTTCATCTCCAAAAAGAACTATTGCAACATACAGGTATGGTCCCTGCTTATGCTCCACAGGTGGGATGTCACCCATGCCTCAGTCAGGGGCACCATGCTGTCCCACTGGCCATGGCTAAAGGGCTGGCATTAGCCTGCCTCTGAGACAGCTGGATTCAGGAGTACCAGCAGACAGCACTGGCAGCTGACACTTCATGGAGTTTGCCTGAAGTTTCAGTTGTGTCTTCAAGTCTCTGAGTACTCATTAATTCCCCTCAGACTTTGTTGGAAAATCCTTCAGCCTTGTAGCCAAAACACGGCTTGGCATACAGCTGTCTGTCTGCACTGAAATGTAGCCAGTGGCTGCCACTTCGCTCATCAGCAGAGACACAGTTACCACAGAAAATCACTCCCCTCTTTCAGGGTTCCTGGGAACAAAGATCTTTGTTTCAGGGCTGAGCTGTGGTTTAAGGGCAGCAGGTTGGTTGTGCTCTCATGGCCATCATGGCATTGCTGCAGTAAGGGAGTGATGTTCAGTGCTGAGCTAATGTTGCCTGTTGTCTCCACAGGTTACCAAAGTGACCCAGGTAGACGGGAACAGCCCTGTAAGGTTTTCCACTGAAACCACCTTCCTGGTGGACAAGTATGAAATCCTGTAATGCCAGACGTGGTGACGCACAATGGAAGAAATTTTTAAATTAAAAAAGAGAGGCCGACGTTTATTCTGAATGTTGGGAACGCCACAGCCCCCTCTGCTAAGATGCGTGGCTCTGTCTGCCATCTACAGTGTTCTGGGGTCACAGACTTTTTTTGCAGAGAAGTGACGTGCTCATGGGGGGAAAGGCCACAAATTTCTTTGGCAGATTTTACCGACTGGCAAAAAAGCAAGATCTCCGCAAAGAGCCTGACTTTGACATGCTCCCCCCACCCCGAGATGCTCGGAGCTCAGCCCAGAGCCGACCAGACATCATTCTCTCCTGAAGCATCACGTGCTGTTCCGTTGTTGGTGCTGCCATTTTAATTTTTCCTTGGCCTCTGGTTCTCATGCTGGGGCCACCTGCTGGTCCTGACCCTTCCATCTGGTGGAAGCTGAGCAAGGTGACCTTGGCCTCAGAGGTGGGGGGGGTCATGGCAGGGGCACGGGGTGGGGAAGAGGGACCCGGGGGTTCAGTCCTTTTGCCCCACACAGTTACTGCTGTTCCTCCAGCTCTGCTGTGTGGCAGTGGCCCAGCTCCAGGTGGTCTGGTTCCTGCTGCAGCGGGGAGAGCGTCCAAAGGGGACTGTGTCCTCACTGTCTTCCACAGCTGTTCTCAGGCCAGGCTTCGGAGGAAGTTTAGTTAGGTTAGAACCAGCTGTATATCCTTTGCAAGGCTGTTTTGGTGTCTGGGGAGGCTGAGGGCTTTGCCTGCCTGGGTGAAAGGAGCTGTGGAGCCTGGTTGACTTAGTGGGCCTGTGTGCCAGGACCCGTCTCAAACCAGCGTTGGTTCAGCACTGGCAGGCGTGGGAGAAGGAAGGGCTGGTTTCCAGGTCATGTGGGGGCTGATCCGAGCCATTTCTCCTACTGCTGCCTCACTAGCACTATTTGCCTCATCTCAGAGACCTGTGCTCCCCTCACAACTCATCTCACCTGCATGCCTGGGGCCTGTAATGAGTGTCACCTGCCCCTGGGCAAACCTCACCTCTGCAGCCAGAGGGCCCGAGTGCAGGTGGAAGGCAGCGGCCCTAAAAGTGCGTGTACTGTGCTCTGTGAGAGACAGCCAGCCTGTCCCGGGCCCCTGGGGTCCTCTGCCAAAGAAGTTTGTGGTCTCTCCTCTGCTGGCAGCACCTGAGAGGAAATCAACCCTGGTCCTGTCCTGAGAGGGCAAGCCCTCTCCCCTAGCAAAGTAGGCAATGAATCCCATTAACCCAGTCCTGTTCCAGAGCTGCTTGTCTGTATGATTTTTAAAATGGAGTCAAAGTTAGTTCAAGCATCCAAGGAGCTTCTTTTTTTTTCCTTACATTCATTGGAGGGTGATATTTAAACCGAGCCGAGGTCCCCACTTTTTGTAACCCTGTATGATCCTGGCCTAGGGAATAGAGCACATTCCAGTGTACACAGAGAATTCTGAGTCTTTAATCAAATAAAGTACTGTTAAAGGAGCTGGCTGCGGGTCGTGAGATGCTTCCGGCGCCGGGCCCGGTCAGCCCNGGCTCCGGACCGACGGGAGGTGAGCAGCCGCGGGCATGGCGTGGGACTGTCCCCTCTTTGTGCCCCAGGCGACCGCCGCCCTTGGGGAGCCTGTGGGGCTGGGCTCAGCGTGCCCTATAACGCAGGGATTCCCTCGTGCTTCAGGGGCAGCTTTGGGATGTGGGGGCGAGAGAGAGCTCGGCTGCCTTGGCCCGTGTTGGGGCTAGGGTGGGACATCTTGGGGCTCCCTGCTCCCTGGGGTGCCTTAGGAGGGGTGCAAGGAGGGAGCTGCAGACAGGGAAGTAGGAAAAACACGGTCAGCCATAAAGCCAATCATTGCACAATGTTGTGGTGGTGTGTGGGTGGGCTGGGAGCTGGTTCTGGATCCAGTGGTCCACGTCAGTGGTGGGTTTGCTGGTGTGGGAGCCCGGAGAGCAGCTCGGTGTTGGAAGGCAGCCAGACAAGGTTCTCCCATCCCCAAATCCTGCTGCAGCTCATGGGCAGTCACAGGAGGGGATGGTGCTTGGCCCATGGCCACCACCACTGTCTCTGACACCTCTTGGGGAGCCTGGGAACGGTTCTGGTCTGGCTGGATCCTTCCTGCTCCATGGCTGGACTTTGTTTACTCCAGCTTCCTGCCACACTCCTGCCACAGCCCCTTCAGCTGCTGTCAGAAGGCCAGAGGAATCTGGCAGTCCCAGAAGGTCCAGCTGCTGTGCTGAAGGGCCACTGTCTCTCCCAGTCCTCCAGCTGCCCTGCAAGCCCCCAGCCCTCTCTGAGCACTGGGCAGAGGCTGCAGGGAGCAGGTCCCCTGACTGCTCACCACAGGCAGCAGCAAGGCAGCACAGCTGGTACTTTTTGATAACTCCTGGTACATTTGGGTTTGCTGTGTGGTGCCATGTGTTGGAACATGTGGAGCAGCAGGGGCAGGGCACCATGCAGGGGGATGGAACCACAGTATTGCATGGCAAGGGATCCTTGCTGGCAACCAGGAAGAGGAGAGTGATCAATGTCTGATTTGGAAAGGTGAGGTTCACCCCACCCCTTTTCCAGCTAACAAAGGGCTGGGTGATAGGTTTGTGCCAGGGGTTGGATTCAAGACCCTCCAAATATTGGTTACAATGCCTGATGGGTGGGAAGAATGATGTGCAGAACTCCATGATATCAGAAGGCTAATTAATTATTCTACTATATTACGCTGTATAATACTAATGAGAGCTGTCCCTAACTACCAACTAGAAAAACCTGTGGCTCTCTGCCCGAGAGTCCCAACACACACGTGGATCCAATTGGTCAATGAATCCAAAACACCATCACCAGAACCCAATCAATCAATCAATCACCTCGGGTAAACAGTCTCCAGAGAACATTCCACATGGGCACAAACACAGGAGCAGCAAATGAGATAAGAATTGTTTTGATCATTCTTTCCTCTGCTTCTCTCACAGCTTCTCTCAGGAGAAATCCTGAGAAAGCTAAGTCTCTCTCTGTTCAGAGGGCATGTGAATACACAACCAAACCCATCCCCTGTCATGGTCCCCAAGGCGTTGTCAGTGGGATTTGCAGATGCTCCTTGCTGAGCTGAACTTCTGGACCGCAGGTGAGAAATTGTCATTTTGATACGAGAGCATTTTGAGGAGTATCTGTCCATTGTGCAGTCCTGGGAGGGGTCTGGAGCTTGTCTGTGCTGTGATGTCTGGAGACACGTGCTGAAGCTGGGGTCAGTGCTTGGGCTGCAGCAGTGCTGGGTCTCTGCCTCACCGGCCCCTGGGGCTGGCTCGCCTCGGGGAGGGCTGGGCGCAGCAGTGCTCCCCGACCTGAGCACTTGGTGAGCATCCAGCAGCCCGTGGAGACCCTGAAGCGGGATGGCGGCCGGAGCACAGCTGTGCTGCAGCGGTGCAGGAGCGCTGCCCCGGAGCGATGAAATCAGCGGGTGTGGCCAGGATTCCTCGGCTCCCGCCGGAGCTGTCTGGCGGCTGATTTATGGTGGTGTTATTGCCAGGATCATGGCGTTGTCCCAGCAACTGCAGTGCAGCCCCCACCATCCCTCGCCGGGGTGGGATGGGGCTGCCTGGGTCTCCCCAACTCAGTTGTCAGCCCCAGACCGGGAGGCAGGGGCCAGGAGCAGGCTCTCACTCGCCTCTGGCTTTGTGCGGGAGACAGGCTCCCCCTTCCCTGCAGCCGGCGGAAGGGCCGGTTGTTTACCAGGGCAGAGGGTGTGGGAAGGGGTGAGCGCACCCTGAGTGCCTTAGCAGATGGGGAGAAGCAGGCAGCCAAGTTGGCCGGAGGCTGCGATGCTCCGCTGTGTGCACCCGTGAGCTCGGCCACTCAGGCTTCCTCCCCGGCTCACCCAGCCGGCCGCAAGTGGGGATGAGAGGCCGTGCGGGGGGATGCCGTGCGCCTGCCTCTGCCGTGCTTCATCCCAGCATGGCTGGTACTGCACGGCATGGCCTGCCAGTCTGCTCCTTCGTGAGCACAGGCTGAATGGCCCTGCCCTGGCCCTGTCCTGGCCAGTGGCACACAGTGCAGCTCTGGGGTACCTGATGTGGGGTGAGTCAGGACGGGCTGTGCCCAGTTTGGGTCTGGGTGGGCAGCAGCAGGTCAGACACGAGCGAACCCGCGGAGCTGCCCTGCCCTTGTGGGCTTGGGGCAGGCAGGCAGATTGCAGCCCGTGGGTAGTGGGGTGCAGGGGCTCCCCGGGAGCACGCTGGGGCAGCATGTCTGGGTGCACTGCATCAGTAGGGCCCCTGCATCGGTGGGGCTGGGCATCCTCCCAGGTGAGGCTTTTGGCTGTGCCGGGTGAAGAAAGGGGCTTTTGTCTTGCAGGAGGCCGGGGCTGAGTAGGCAGCCCTGCGCGGGGTGCGCGGGGACCGTGGGCTGCTCGGTGGTAACCGAGCCCGACCCCTTGGCATTTGCTGCCTCCACCGCTTCCCACGGCGGAACAAGCGGCGCGTTCTGCAGGCGGCGGCGGGAGAAGAAAGGCCGCCTTGTCCGTCCCAGCAGTGGGGCGCCGGCTGGGGCGGCCGCTCCCGCCCGCATTCCTGCAGCAGAGCCGGCTGGAGAGGGGCTGCATCCCCGGCAGCACGGGCTGGGCGGTGCAGGCCTTCCCTGAGGGCTGACGAGACAGGTGAGGGGCTCTGTTGGACGGCAGTGTTGCGGGACTGGGGGCGTTGGGAAGCGATGGGATGCCAGGGTCACCCTCCAGCTCATGGGCAGGTAGGGCTGCTTGTGGAGTGAGGGGTGTTGGGTGGAGCGTTTGGGCAGCAGGCGGCAGGATCGGAGACGATCCCCCAGGTGGCCGGGATGGGGGTCCTCCATGGTTCTCACCAGCTCTCGCCAGTACGGCCGTGCTGGGAAGGAGTTAACACCGGCACAAGATCCCACCCTGGCCGCGCTCCCTTCCTCCGCAGCAGCCTGGCCCCTCCTGGCTTTTCCTCCTTCCTGAACATTGTGACGGGACGTAGGTGTAAGTGAGGGGCAGGGGCTCGGCTGGGCCGCGGGGTCTGCAGATGCTGGGAAGTGCGGCCCCCCAGTGCCTGGGGAACATGGGCACCCTGCCGCGGAGGGTCCCGCTCGGCACCAGGACCAGGCGGCAGGTAAGGGAGAGCAGGGGTCCCGCCTCGGCAGCCGGCGAGCCCTCGTCAGCTGCTCTCGGGGTACCTTATCTCTGAGCCCCCCCCTTGTCCCAGCTGAGCTGTCCCCATCCCACGCGGTGTGGCTGCGGTCCCCACGGAGCCCTTGCTGTGGGGCGGCCGGTCCCGCTGTTGCAGGAGACGCCCGGGTTTCATCCCGGTCCTGGCTCCCACGCCTGGTGTTTTCCAGCGTTTCATTTTTTCCACAGTGTGTAATGGCCTTTCGCTCGCCCCCGCAGCTGAGCCCAGAGCTGGACGAGCCGGGGGGGTCCCTCCAGGGGCTGCCGGCGGTGCTGGCGAGAGCCGAGCCCGGGGCTCCTCCTGGCGGCCCCGGCCCCGGCGGCTCCTAACGGGGATGGAGCACTTCCTATCTACACTGCCCGGGAAGGGTTAAGCCCCAGTCAGCCAGGCCAGGGCGGAAGGGAGGGACGTGGGGAGCAGCAGACGGTAAATTTAGATCCTCGGAGCGTCCCGGCATGGCGTGAGTGCCGGGTGACGGAAATTGTTCCTCCTCGAGTTGCCTCCCACTCAGGCAGAGGATGTGTGGCGGCACGGCCGTTCCATGGGTGGTGGCCCTGCCTGCCGGCCGCACGGGCAGGGGTCCGAACACTCAGCTGGGCACTGTGAGCTGCTGCTGGACTGTGCGGGAGCAGAGGCATGTGCCTGGGTGCCAGAGCTGGGCACCGGTGGCAGGGACAGGGGTGCCCAGGTGTGCCATGCATGGCAGGCAGGTGTTGCTGGGGTCAGCCAGAACCTGTGCTTGTGTGTGCTTTTCCAGCGACAGCCATTGGGTTCTGGCTGCCCACAGCTCTTGGCATTTAAAGCATGCATTTCCAACACCATGCCCCCACAACTGAGTGTGTGTGTAGTTTTCCTTCTGGGCCGTGTCTTGTCCTGATGCCCAGCCTGTTCGTGGGTCTCCCCGGGTGGATGGGGATGCGTGGCTAGGTAGGATGCATGCCTTGGCAGGCAGGGATGCTCTCTGGCTTCAGGCAGCTGCTGACTGATGAAGACAGGAGCTCAGAATGGTAATCATCTTGGTGGCTAATGCTGGTTTGGGATGGGGAGGGTTTGTGCTCAGGCTGCTCTGGGATGTGCAGGAAAGACACGTAAAGGCCATGCCAGCGTGGTCACTCACACTGCCATTCTGTCCCTCTGGCAGCCCCTGCCCGGAACCATCCGACGTCTCCGAGGAGGCACCATGGAGGCACCTGGCAGGACCCCCACCAGCCCAACCCACAGAGTCCAGACTGTCCTCCAGGTGAGAACACAGGATCACAGGACCTGCAGAGCTCTGTGGGAACAGGGGAATCTGGCTGGGAGTCCCTCTCTGCAGCCAGCCCTACACGGCACAGGCGCTGCCCTCCAGCCTCTCCTCAGTGCCAGCCAATCCTATTAGGGGATCCTCAGCAAAGCCCATTGAGCTAAGCGGCTGGCACTCGGATCCTCTTAAAGCCAGCCCGAGCCCCGTGGATCTCCAGCTCCCCGGGAGAGGCAGCACAGCAGGAGAGCCCTCCTGTCCTGCGTCTTGCTGCTGGACAGTCCTGCTGGCATGTGGCTGTGCCCAGGCACTGGTCCTGGCCGTGCGGCCGCTTTGGAGCAGCTCAGCCGGGTGGGCAGTGCAGGGGACTGGGCTGCAGCTGCAGGAGCTGTGAGCATCCCTCCCTCTCCTCCTACAGAACAGCCCCCTGGACCTGATCGACACGGGCAAGGGGCTCAAAGTGCAGACAGAGAAGCCACATTTGGTGAGCCTGGGCAGCGGTCGGCTCAGCACGGCCATCACACTCCTGCCCCTGGAGGAAGGTGAGTGCCAGGGGGTCTCCACGGGCACGCTGGTGACAGAGACACTGATATGCCCTCTCTGCTGGCAGGGAGGACCACGATTGGCACGGCTGCGACAGACATCGTCCTGCAGGGCCCCGGGCTGGCGCCCCAGCACTGCTACATCGAGAACGTGCGGGGGACACTCACCCTGCACCCCTGTGGCAACGCCTGTGCCATCGACGGCGTGCCACTCCAGCGGCCCACGCACCTCACCCAAGGTAGGAGCAGGCTGTGGCTCCCCGGAGCCTTTGCCCGTGCAGATGTGCCGTTGAGTGTTGGGGTGTTCAAGGGACCATCCAGTAACCGCATATCCCAGCTAGCGTACTCCTGGCCTCTGTGCTCTGCGTGGGAACCTGCGCGGTCCTGGCAGAGCTCGAGAGCTGGCTTTGCTGCGTGTATCGAGTGAGTGGGAAGGGAGAGACCCGGGCGGGCTTTGAAGAACAGCGGAGATGCTGAGCCAGCTTTGGGAAGGGAGATGACAGAGGAAAACCCCTTGGGCGTCCTCCCGACGGAGGGCTGCCGGGACACTGCCGTCTGCCCGCGTGGCGACAGGGCTGGGAGCCGGCCGGCCCCAGGGCCGCTCCCAGGCAGCGTGGACAAAGCCTCAGGCCCTTCCCACGCGATCCCCGCCCCTCCACGGCTCGTGTCCCGCTTCCCGGGGAGGACCCTCGGGCGGGGCGGGCGAGGCCCGGCCCC
>WBNO01011735.1:1718-38324 GCA_013400575.1 Peucedramus taeniatus
CTTCCTTCCCTCCTACACATTCTGTTGAACACCAGAATTCTCATCATGGGCTGTAACATAACAGGCATGGAGAGGGAGGCTATGGAATTTTTGACTACAAACCCAAGACCCAATACACTGCCAGAGCTAATTCTGGGCTAGAGGGTCCCAATTCAGTAATGGATTGGCAAACTATGGAGGATGCACAGCATATATTAAAGATACTGCTCTCAAAGAAGGAACGTTGCAAGAGGGCCTTGCAGGGGTGGGGTACAGGAGGAAGAACTCAATAAGGCAACTTCTGCTCCCTATTTCATGCTTAGTCCTACCAGCATAGTCACAATGACCTCAACAACAGCTCAGCTGTCATGTAACAGTCTAAACAGCTGAGAACCTACCACTACAGAAACAATTTGAAGTGAAAAGAAGATATCCAACAGCTTCAAACATGTTTGATCCAAGCATTTGATCTGGGAATTTCTCCATATCCTATTTTAGTTTATTTTCTATTAATTTGGATAAAAAAAGGAAAAGTCCTTAAAAACTCCAGCTTCAGCAACTTAGCATGCATGTTTGGATTAACTGAGTGGCAAATTTTCAAACAGGAAAGTGAAGAGCTAATAAATCTATGCAAACTGGTGCAGAGTTAGGGAAATTAGAACTTTATTGTGAAGCTTCCAATAAAAATACATTTAATACTCAGTGATGCTCGCTTCATAAATCACATGAACTAGATTTTATTCAAAGGGATCTTTAAAAATAATATTGACACTTTCTCAGAAGAAACTCAGAGGAATGAGAGGCTTTATTCAAAGAAGGACTACAATCAGATAAATATCACTTCTACAATGACATTAGCTGACAAAAACAGAAAGATTCTAAATTTTCTAAAAATGGATTTAAAAGGAGGGAAAAAACCCTAAAGCTTTCTGCACTCTGGCAAAAAATTATTTACCTGTTGAAATATTCTAATATTATTCTGCAAAATTAGAAAATTATTTGGACTCATCCAGGAAACGCAAAGAATTCACAATAGAACCATGACTGAACCCATGAGTGATGTCAAAATTTGGAACTGGTATGTCTTCTTTCACTGACCTTTGTGGTCTCTTGCCATGTCTCATAGCATCTTCATTAATGTCATTCATAACTGAAGGAAGGAGCCACATTTATAAGCAAGAGTCATATCTTGTAAGGAATGTTAGGTTTGACTTTCAAGCAAAAGCAAAATGGAGCTTTGGTTTTTCTGTCTAATTAGCCCATTGATTTTCCAGGAAACACCATTCATCTCTTTCCATCCTGTCCGTGTCCTCTTAGCCAGAAATGTAATTAAAAAGCCAGTTCCCTCAGGAACTGGTAAAACTAAATGAAACGTGGTATCTAACAACACAGGACATTTCCCAAAGCTAGTAGAGAGCAAAGAGATGTTAAATCTTTTTGATGCTCTGAATATTATGGATCCAATTAATTCCTAAGGTAGCTGTGTGCAAGTCACAGTAATTTGCCCCAAGGGTAGACTTAGAGAAGATATAGCACAGTCATAGTGTTTATGATTTCCTGAAGTGCAAACCAATGGCTGACATACTGCAGGTTTAAAGTTCTGAAACTTCTGAAATGGGTATTTGTTGCTCTGGAAGAAGAAAACAGTACTTCTATACTCCAATAATAATGTCACTGCTATGGCCTCTGAAAAACCTATTTAATATATTTAACTATAACAATGCACAATCTGAAGTTGCTTAGTCTTTACTGAGATGTTTAGAATGCCTTAACAGAAGTAAGAATAGACAGGAGCACAGATAAAAAAAACTGGCATTAATGCTATTAAAATTATGAGAAACAAGGAAAGAAAAGAAGTTGTCTCAATTCACATCTTAAGTGTTGAGTTAACTTGAAAATGAGATGGTATCTGAAGTAAAAGACCAAGTTAAAATAAGAGTTTATGTAGCTCGCGTTCACTAGCAACTGTCAATTTGGTAAGGTCCATGTTTTCTGGAATCCAGTTGATATCACCTTGCAAAGCTTACTTCTTAAAAATTAGAATTTTGATGCAAAATATTAATGCATTCAGTCCCCCAAAGTTTGAAGTCACGGGAAGAAAGCCCTAATAATATATTTTAATAAGCTGTGATTTTTGCTAAGAGAGAAGTAAGACAGATATCTACCACCTATCATCTATGTCCCTTCCAGGCTTACCCTACATGACATAGATTTGTATGACATGGGACAGAAAAAGTCAACATCCTGTTGCAAAAAGTATTTCACCAGTAATGTATGTGACAGCTTTATATTATTTTCAGCATTTTTCTGTATTCCTTTCTTAATGCTGCCTGCTTTTTTTATGGTTCCTGAACACTAAGTGGATATTTTTATGAAATTCCTGATAACGCTGGAGAATGCAGGAGGTCCCTGACTAGCTACCTTTGACTATACCTTGTAATGCATCCTTTTTTTTTACTATTATTTTTGAGCTATTCAAATTAAATCAGTAAAACAATTGAATTTTCAGATATTATAGCTCTTTCCCCAAATTTCTGTTCACTTACCAGTATTCAAGGTATAGTCTGAATGAAAAAGACTGTTTCAAGGAATTTCTTCCAGATGGAACCTTGAGCTGCTCTGAAAAATTTGGTGATAATTATGTTTTTCAGCTCTCACAAGTTGAATAACTATACAATCCTAGAGTTATGAAGGGAAAAAAGCATTCCAGCTAAATATCATTCCAACATCTTTACCTGTAGGGTTCAAATGTAGTGTCTAGCATGTCTCACTTTGACTTCTCACTGTATTACAGCTAATTTTTAGTAAAATGATATGTACTGCAATTAGATACCTAAGAGTTCATGTGTGTTTTCTGGTGCTCTACCTCCTCTCCATTGATACAAGCTGCTTGCTCATCTATAGACTAGAAATATTTAATGCCACAGCCTTGTCAGTTTGCACCAAGATTTCTGAGCGTATTTTTGTATTGTCATCAGAGGATACGCTACATTTGTGCCAAGCATGAACTACATGCACATTACACAGGTAATACACTACAGAGCAGATGTTTCTGTCTGCTTCCTTGTGTGTTCCAACAAAATTTTAATCAGTGTAACCAAGAGGGAGCACACAGAATTATGGTCCTACACAACATTCAGTCCCCTTCAGGGATCCCAAAA
Organism: Peucedramus taeniatus; assembly: GCA_013400575.1. Classification (NCBI taxonomy): domain Eukaryota; kingdom Metazoa; phylum Chordata; class Aves; order Passeriformes; family Fringillidae; genus Peucedramus; species Peucedramus taeniatus. The sequence continues at coordinate 4,859 of WBNO01011735.1, forward strand.
TAAGAAGGAACATAGACTGACTAACTTATAACAATTACAGTGCATTCTGTCAAATTGCCATTGACATTCTAAGACAATAACATATAAATTTCACATGTGCAGTGTTATTAGAAAAGACTGGTAGTAACAGTGGATAACAGACAGGCTAAATAGGAAATTTGTGCAGAACCCGTGGCATTTCATTCTACAACTCCATATATAGGATGCACACCAAGTTTGGTATAGAGGCTTTTGCAAGTCTAAGAAAATAAAACTGGTAATCTATGTGATTCCTAAAAGGAGATAAAAGCATAGCTTTAGGTGCTACATCTGTTCTAAATAAGAAAAACAACTGAGTAACACTACACGCAGCGGCTAACAGCTTTTTTATGATATAGAATAAATTTGAAAGCCAAAAAAATACCTGTACAGAATATCTCTCTCAATATTTACAGTGGTTTTACTAAGATAAGAATTTTTTTCTTCAGTTGTCTAGTTTATATTCTTTTAGAAGAAAATATTTTAATGCAGTACAAACTGCCTGAATAAATGGCAGGCATCCTTAGACTGTGTCCAGGGGCAACAGGGGCATCTAGAAGAGTGGAAGTCAAAGACTTGCTTATATTAGAGGATTTTAAAAATAAACTGACTTACAAATCTAAGTGGATTTTAATTTCAACTTGCTATAAAGAAAGGCAGAAAAGTCTTTCAGAACCGTGCAATTCATGTCAAACTCCATCTGCCTGAGATCCATTAATTGCATATTAGCCAACCGAAGAGCACACAACACTTTAACCTCATGTCAGTAATAGCCAAAGTGGGGTTCCTGTGCTTTGCCACTGAAAGTGCCTGTTAAGAAACAACAGCAAAGAACACAGATAATCTATGAAAATACTGCTTTTCTCTTGCATGTGTCACATCCCTTAATGTACTTAACAGGGAACAGAGCAAAACCTTGGCAGGATTAAAGGGCAGAGGGGTAAGTACAGGTCCTGAGAAACAACACACAAGGAAAATTCTGGTCCCAGTGGTGTTAATTTAATGCTTTTCTGTCTCTAATAGGATCGATTTGTTTCACTCTAGTAAGTTTGCAAGAGTGAAAGAGCTACGAGTTTCTCCCTTCCTTGCTGTTCAGTCTGTAATATATACATGAATATTTTTTCATTTCAGTGGTTTTCAATTACAACACTTCACTCTGTCTTCTGAAACATTTATTTTACTAAAATCTGATATATACTACATAGCTTCCAGCTTAGTATTTTTCTGTAAAATTTGCTAACAGTCTTTGCAACAGAGTTTTTCATTGCTGCTGCTAAAGAAAGAATATTTTGCCTCAAAAATATTTTTTTTAGTCTGCTGTTGGACTGACCACCATAGACAAGAAATTTCAAAACGAAGAAACTAGAAAGTTTCCAACACAAAGAATATTAAGTAATAGAGCTGAATATTTGGATATTATATGACAAGACATCTTAATGTCAGATTTACATAATCTGTCTGAAGATAAAAGTAAGTAAAAGTCATCTTTTATCAGATCTTTTTATTGACCTTCAAGCAGTGATGTAGAAACAGTAAAAACTTCATGACACTATTAAAATGAAGGTGAGCTGAATACATAAAACCTTGTGATAATCAGTTCATACAAAAAAACATTCAGTCTCAGACTTCCTAGTAGTATTCACCTAAGCTTTTTTCCCATGCCACTATATTTAGATAGCTGATGGCTGAATGCTCTTCTGAATAGGAACCCATATTTCTTGCTGGGCCCTAAAACTCTTTAAGAATCAAGGCAAGGAATTACTCTTGGAGTAACTCTATGAATAAGTCTGATTTGAACTATTTACTAGAGACATCAGTGAACTTCACTGCAGCCTAGGAGTATTTTATCACTGGACGTGTTTACAAAAATGCTGAACCTGGCAAAGTAAGATAACCTGATGGCAAAACTTCTCTATCAGCATTCTGCACCATGTCTAAAAGTACACGTTAGTCTTAAGGCTGTATGGCCATACATTTCTGAGCATAAATCTGATCTGTTCCAAGAGAAAAATAAATCTCCCTAACAAATTCTTCGTCATGGAAGGACTGAAGTTATGGGAAAGACAAGTCTGCTTGCCAAATGGAATACAGATTTTCTAGTGCAAACTTCATTTTATTTATATGTCTATAAATCCTGTCCCACAGGGAAGTCCACCCAGCATTAGACTATTGCTGTCATGAAAAGTAACATCATAAACATACAAGATCATAAGAAGCATCAGCTCTGAGATGCTATCAGCACCACTCTCAGCACAATGAATTATTTTAATACAGTAAAATAATACTAGGTAAAAAAGCAGCAGTGGAATATTATTTTGCATTGGCAGAAAAAGTAAAAGTTAAATTAGTGAGCCAAATACTCAGTTTTGTTAAACATTGCAATATGTCAAATCTTTCCTCTTAAAAAAAACAAAACCCAAAAAAAAGCATATTCTTGATGTGCTTATAACAGTACATGGAGTGGAGCAGGAATGGCAGTCTCATCCTTCTTAGCCTTATCACACTTCTGCTAGTAAAACATCTGCTGAACTTGCAGCATAACACACTGATAACACTTTGTTGAACTCCTTAGGTTAATAAGTTTATTGTTTATAAATCGTCTAAAATAGCATAAGCCATGAATTGATAGCCAGTGAGCACTCAGTCTGAAAAACAACAACTCTTTCTTATCAGAAATATTGTTACACTGAAAATACCTGGACTAGTCAATACTGAAAGCATATTCTAGTATTACCATTACCACCTAATTCAGAAACAACAGGAGAATGTTGTCCACTCATGATGGTGGTAACACTTACATAGTCTCTTGGGCTGTTTTTACATTCTTAAACAATATACCTCAGAATTGTGATCCCCTGGGATGGCGTCCAGGCAAAGTGACACTGAGGCCATACCCATAGGTTTTCTGTGAAAAGCAACCTGTGTGCAACAGCAACGGGGGAGGAATGGAGGGCTTGTGAGCACAGTGGAATCAGGACAGTGCTGGATGCACAGCTAGACTCAGATCAGTGCAAAATAATTTGTAAAATGCTCTGAAATATATAGTACAAATGTCTGCCAACTTATCTTTCTTTCAAATAAGTTTCCCATAAGCATACTTGCTTAATAAAAAAAAAATCATCTGATACCTATATGCTATTCCAAACCAATTTATAAATACTTTTGAAGCCAACGCAGATATGTGAGATTAACTTGGAAGATCAGGAAGAAAAGTATGAAAGTGAAGTAACTTTGCTATCCATTAGAGCTACATCTTATGTGTACTATAGATAGATATATGAATGGAAATGTGTTCTTTCTTTGGATAAAAGATAACCTCTCTCTTAGCTAAGCTGTGCAGGCTGAACAGTAATGGATTACTGTACAGTAATACAGTTCAAATACAAATGCAGTATCCTTGTTTACTTTCTGGTATCTATTGAGGTAAAATAAACAACCAGAAGACAAAAATCACAGTAACTCATTTCACCAAGGTCATAATCTGCCAGGGTTTTAAATATAAACGCTGTAGTCTGTAACATTAAATACAATGGTGAGCTGACCTCAAATTAAAGAGCGTAAACATCCAAAAACTGAGCTGATAAGCCAGGCACAATGGCATTAAATAGAGCTCCTAGCTCTACTATAACACAAAGAATGAGAGTAAAAAATGCATTCATTCTATTGTTTTAATGTAGCAAAAGTTGAAAATGCAAAATTTGGTGTGATTACATATGTGACATGGAGAGACTGGTTCAGTTAAAGTGAGGCACAACACAAACTGCAAACCAACCATTTTTCTGAAACTTAAGAAGCTTAGCTTTAGAGACTGGCTTTTTTCCCCTTGCCTGATTTTTCCAAGTGAATTAAAATTTGAAGAGAGAAAATTATAACCATGATTGAAGAACTTACTACTTTTCCGCTCCATGTGTGATTTTAAGTAGTTTTCAAGAAGTTTTTTTCCCATGAGATTTCTGATCATTTTTTCAAGATTCAAAAGTCTCAGAAGGATACAATCTGAGATTTTAAAAAAAATCCCTTTGGTATGTTATCAAGCATCAAGTATTTTTGCACACACAGAAGTTGCCAACTTTTTAGATGAGAGGGATAAAGAAAGAAGTTTAAGGCTATAGAGTCAAAGGTCAGGTAAGAATTAAACCACAGAAGATTTGTCCTTCTACAGTATTTGCCTCCTCAAAAGGGCTGAGGTGGCAGGTGCCATACAAAAAGTCTTTGCTCCAGCCAGCCTCTGGCATTCCAGCGAAGGGCATCATGTCAAAGGTAGCCATTAAGGGGGGAGGAAGGGCAACCAAACAAACACTTTGGTGAATATGTTTTAAAGAGATTTCAACAATTTAGTTGGATTCCTAAGATTCAGTTGCTTAAATCTAAGCTTTTTTTGGTTCAATGTAAGGAAAAAGGAAGCTGTGAAGGTCTTGAGTTCACATTATTTAAAACAGAACGAATTACTCTTGGAATGTATCTACCTTTCCATTTATGTTTGAAGGGCTTAGACAACTATATTGCATGCTAAATTTAACATAAAAACCTTAATTTGAATTAGTGAAGGGATATAGTTCCCTCCCAGCTGTTGTCATAGTAAGACAAAGATGTTATTCTAAGATAAAGATGAGTCGGAGCAAAGAAAGTTTCAACATCTGGTTTGCAGCACATAAGCTTCAACTCTGCTAAGCAAAAAACCTCACTGGCTGACTGAAGTCCTTCTTCCCTAGCTAAATGAAAGGAAACTTCTTTTACTGGCCTACTTTATGGAGAAGAATCTCACTCCANATCCAAAAATGCTGGAATTTGGAACCACGGATCTGCCAGCCTATAGCCATGATCCTACAATGTGAGGCTGGGCAGATCAAAAATAGAAATTGAAAGCATCCAAACTGTGTTGACACTTTTAATTTGATCTGGTGCTGAGAACAGGCTGCTTTTGAAGGAGCTGTGTAATTTCCCATATAAAAGGATAGAGAATAGCAAAATGAGAAGCGTGATGTCCTTAATGTGTTTTTACTTCCAGGGTATGAGATGTTTCAGCCCTTGTAGACAAGAAATACCCTATTTAAAATGAAAATACTAAACCACAGTGTTCTCTACTAATTTAGCAATACCAAGAAAGAAATGAAAAAGGTGCTGCAAACGCACAGGGGGCATAGGAAACAAGGCTGAAAGGGTCCTTGAGAACCAGACTGTAGGTTATAAACTAATCTTGGAAGATTAAAATGTATCCTTTAATACAGGCAAGCAGATTATCATTATCTACTCTAGATTTTGCTTCTTATTTAGAAGTTCCATTCCTTGCAGCATATAATTTAATCTTTTCCACCAATGCCTCTTCATGTTTTCACTGGCTTTAGAGAGAGCTACTGTACACAGCATATGACTTCTATATAAAAAACCCGTAACTAAAGTTTCACAGTTACCCCTTTCGTGGGATGCTGCCAACAACACAGACATTTTGTTTTGCTTGTTTGTCTTAGCTCTCAGATGAACTTGTCACATTCTGATTGAAAAACCACAGGTGACCCTCTAGCTAATGAAAATCAGAAAAGAGCCCATTTATTACTAACTATATTATACTCTCTTAAGGACATCAAAGTGCATAAGCTTCTTAAGGTGAACTTTTGATAAAAGCTGACAGAGGTCCCTTCCTTTTTATTTTGTCAAGTGATGTTACTTTAGTGCTGACCTTGCAAACCCACTTTACTAACAGCGTATGCTGGGAAGGAGCATATGCTTGCCCAGTATTTCTTATTTGATTTCTATCATGTTTCTTTTTAACTTCAGTAAGCCATGTGCTGTAGTATACACTGTTCCTATGTTCCCATTCTCATTCTCCTCAGTATCAGAATTTTTACCAATACCAGGCTCCTCCCATTTCCTTCAAAGAGGCTGTTTATTCCACAGGAAAGCAGCAAGCACAACTTCCCAGAATTTGTGTGACCAAGATGCTCCCTACTGTGAAATGCCAGGTAAATCACTCAGGCTCCTCCCTGCCTCACTCTCTTCTCACCCACACAATGCCAATAATTCTCAGTACCTGCTTCAAGTGCCACAGGGATTAAGTAGATTTACTGGGGATGGCCCTTTGGTTCCAAGGACAAAATCACTTCTGCATGTTACATTGACATTTTTTGATTAGGAGGCTTTGTTGTACTGCTGTGAGCTGCTATCAAGTATATGCTTTAATACAATTCTAATGCAAAACGTACCGAATTTGCTGTTATTTCCTGAGTGAGAAGCATGCAACAGAGCTGCAGTTGCTGCCATCCCTTAGCTTCACAGAGCAATTTGGCTGGCAGCAGTTCATGGGAAAGAAGGGACAATAATCTTGAGTGGGTATAAAACAGCTGCCTTTTCCAATGCTTCCCTCAGGGGATGGAGCACATGATTTCTTGGACGTACACATGCTCCTCTGACCCAACCAACAGCAGAGGTTTTATTACTAAATTTAACTTTTGCTTAAAATGTTAATTCTATAATTACATTTTTAAAGAACTTTAAGCATGTTTATACATTTCCTGAGCATAACACTACTGAAAAGTGGCTCTGCTTTTTTATTTCTGTGTTGACACAAAAAAAAGCATAAAATCAGCAGATATTGGGGGAATGATGGGACACCACAGAAGGAGAAAATCTAAAAAAAACAACAGATAAACAGCACCACAAAAAGTGTATCATTCCTGCTTTGTTTCCTAAACATGGAGAGACAAAGGCCAAAAAGAAAAAATTTTCAAGCATCTCTTCAAAAGAAATGTAGAGGGTTTGGATTCTTCTGATCATTTAAGTAACATTCAGGTTGACTCTGCTGATTTGTGATATTAACTCAGAACTTACAGGAAACAAATATCTTGTATCCAAAATCAAACAAAGTGCTAGTCTTAGCTCTTGGCAAGACAACCACAATGCAATCTAAAAAACATCATGCTGATTCATTCTCAGAATGATATGTCAGACTAAAATAGTTATTTTTTGGTATTGTTGTGATGAGACAGGAATCTAATGTCTTGATCAATTTATAGAGTAGTGATAAGCTTTATTGGCAAAGCTTCTACTGTGTTTACTGTAAAATTGTCAGTTTGTTCTTTTCTGGAGATAGCAAGATTTTGTGCATGATCCAAAGACATACAACTATTGGTGTTAGACAACCTTTGCCCAATAATTTATTGTATTTAGTTTGTGTGAATTTTCCTCTAAGGAATGGAATACACTACCAAGCTTTTCTCTCACTGCTTCGAGACAATGAAAATAGTTTTCACTGTGGGAACAAATCTGGTGAAGTCAAGACATCCCTTTAAATGGCATTATCCAGTTTCAGATGCAATGCAAGGAGAGAAAAATTTTAAACACCCTATAATTCACAATTACATTATTCAAATTTAAATGTCTTAAATTATTTTGCAGAAAGGTATACTAGTTTGCATCATGGTCCTTTAAGCCATGGGATGACTTTCAAAAAAGCAGTTAAAAGAAAAAAAGAGCTTCAAGGTAAATGCTGTGTGGAGTAATTAATTATATTATTTTTAAGTTCACTTTCTTTGCATGACTGGCTCTATAAAGTTTGGCTAAGGGAGTTACAGCTGTATATCTCCAGTTAGTTCTTAATTTCCAAAGGCACCACCTGCCACTCTTTTACTAAAATTTAGTACAGCTAATAAATAAGGTCACAAACTCACTGGAGCAGAACTTACCTTACTATTTGTGTAAAACCTAAGCACAGTAATAGCACTACAATGAGAAAACACAATATTACCTATTCATCATGGCCTGTTCAGATGAGCCAGTCAGAACTACAATCTTGCACAGAATTTTATTTTCAAAGTCTCAAGGGTTTCAAAAGTGAAATATGTATTAAGAAATAGAAGAGTAGCTGTTTGATAGTAGATGAAATGAGGTTCAGTTATTAATCATGCAACAAAAAATGGACAGTGTGCAAATTCCTGGTAAGAGAAATAGTCTGAGGCTTGGGGTTGAATCAGAGCAATGATGAACAGCTGTACAGAATTGCAGGTGTAACTTTAAGTTGCTTTTAGTGTTTACTGATAACCAGGGTCATTACCCAATTTACACAGAACCACTGAGCATTATAAATCTACCTACATTCTGATTGACAGTTATTTCAATACATCTATGAACTGCTACATAAATTCAGGTATTTTTCATTCTAAACAGTGAGATAACTTTAGTGATATGAAAATCTTACAGCCATAACATTGGTAGGTGGCTCTCAAGCTCCTTCCTTTCTCAACCTCAAAATCTGTGAACAGTAAAGGTAAGTTTTGAAATGTCATCATTTTTTCCAGTAGCTTTCAGCAGCAGGGCAACATCCAGGCAAAAAATTAAGAGTCAGCATTGATTTATATAAAGACAATAGCTATATCTGGAATATGGCTGAGTATTACAGGAAACACATCACCACAAAAAAAAGAGAGGCACCTACACACACAAGTACAGGATGGTGACCCAGGGAAATCCTGGAGTTCCTCTCTCCAGCTTCATCAGCTTAGACAATGCACAGTAGCATAAGGACAGTGTAACACATCAGCAGTTGATGCAAATCACAGAAACACAGAATCAATTAGGTTGGCAAAGATCTCCGAGATCATCGAGCTGGATTATGAGTTACTCATTAAGTAGCTATGCAGGCAATGTACAGAGAGGCTCTCTGCTGTGGGAGGAAATGTCTTCCTGCATCTCCCTCAAACTCTACCAGACTCTGCAGAAAAGGAAAACAGTGACCATCCCACATCAAGTCAAGATGGGTCTCCCTGGATCTTGTCTGGATCACTCTGGACAAAAGGTAATGGAATTAATTTGCCTTGCTGCATTCAATATGCAAAGGGAAGCTTCCTCTGTGCAGGTATTTCTAAGAGTTTTACAGTAACCTCAAGCTGGTTTGAAGTTGGAACCACTAAAAAGCACTTGAAAGGCAGACTAAAGATCTATTTACTTCAAAGCTTCTGAAGCTAAGCGCTCTAAAACTGTGCCACAAAGCTGAGCTCACCTCACCATCATACCCTCATAAGTTCTGATGTAAGTATAAGAAGGCAGTGGAGAACACTTGGCCTCCTTACAGGGGTTTTGCCAAGGTCCACCACTAAAATCCAACACAGTTTTCCTCCCCAACAGAACGGTGTTACAGTCCTCCAGACACATTATACTTCTATGTTATTAATGGTTACTTGGTCTGCAGGTAATTTTTCTGACTATTTCTCAGTGATTAATAGCTAAAGCAATATAAGGCACATCAACACATATTGCCCATTAGGTCCCTAAGTGTTGGCTATGATGTTATTCTTAAGTCAGGTACCACAGCTTTGTCTCAGCATATGCTGCAGTTGAGAGGGCCACAATACACTGAGTACCACCATATAATTTCAGAAGGCTTTAAGCATCCACCCATACAGAGTAACACCATACCTCATCAGAAGGCTCCAGGCATCTCTTCATACAAACTAACATCATGTCACTTCAGAAGGCTGCAAGCAGCTGGTTTTTTTTGTTCTTTAGGTCAACCTTTTACACCCCTCACATTCATGCCCTGCCCCTGTGTGCCCTCTGCTCCCTTTGGTGGTTGCTCAGTGCCCCTGGGCACTCCATGGCTCATTGCTGTCAATGCTGCTCACCTGCTTGTCACAGCTGCACCCATTGGGGATGAGGCTCAGCCACAGCCCCACTCCCAATGACCACAAACTGTGTGCCTACACAGCTTGGGTGTTCAGGTGAGAGCTGAGCAAACAGAATATTAACATGTGCAAGTGTTTAAAGCAACAAGACAAATAGGACATAAAAAATGTTTGCTTCCTTTCAAAAATAAAAGCATTTAAAGGATTCACATTACAAATGTACAAATATCTGTGTACAGTTTACAAGAGTACATTAGGATTTGACTGTGGGTTTCTTTGTAGTAGAGTGAGAAGAGATGCAAATGTCAACAGGAGATGGAGATTACCTGCAACAAAGTCAAAACTTTAAATTACTGGTATTTATTTTGGAAAAAAAAATATCATGTTTTCAAATCTAGAAGCATTTGTTACCAGAGTCATGATATCTAAATTTTTAACTCCCTTTCCTAGCTCTCTTTTTTCGCTCTCATCCATTCTATTTTCTTCAATTTTCCTTCTTTTCATAGGAGACTACTTTGAGGCCACTTATGCACCTGGACCACAAGGAACTGCTAAGAGGACCTGCTGTGAAAAGGTTCAAATGGAGAGTCATTTTAATCTGTGCATGTAAAATAGGCCAGTGCTATTTAAAGTGACAAATTTAGGTCTTGGTTCTGCAAAAGAATTATGCGTATGCCTAACTTGACACACGTGAATAGTCCCTTTGCTTGAAGGTATTGTAAAGCTAAGAATGGTTTAGGGTTTTAAATTCCATTTTCAAGTTTGTCTTACACACTTATTAAAATACTTCATGGTTTTGAAAACAGGCTTGGTTGTCTTTCAATGCTTCTATTTTATGCAAACTGAAAATATATTGTAAAGTACCTTCAATTCATTTTTCATATCTACCAATGTAAATGAATGAATTCTGCCGCAATACAGAACACCAAAAAAATCAATGGCAGTTGTATGTTTAAAATGAGGTTTTTTTTTTGTCATCTCTGTTCATCATTTTCAGGCTTTGAGCATTCACTAAGGAAAAACTAGGCGGCTGTCTGACAAATAAGGCTGTGTACTGAGGTTCACATTTAATAAGACAATTTAATTAAACACACCATACAAGTCCCAAAATGTAATATTCAGGAAGTAATTAAATTACGCAGGGAAAAACAGAAATGCATGTGCATATGTGTATGTGTGTGGACATATAGTTAAGCTCTTATAAACATCATACTGGCAAAGATCTAGGATGTCTCAGGCATTTCTGGGCCCAGTGGAACAAAAAAAGGTTTAACACTTCTGCACTTGAATGCAATCTTAGCTCTCTATGTCAGTTTTAGTGTGGGTTCCCTATTTAGAGATTAAACACATAAGACACAGCAAAATTTTAGAAAGATACATAAGGTCCATTTACTCCGTGCACTGACTGTGATGTGAAAAGATCTAAGATATCAGAAAACTGATACCTCCCTTCAGCAAAGCCCAGCACTTTTGCAAGTCAAAGATTTAGAGGTATCAAGGGCAAACATCATGCACAAGTATTCTTCTACACTTGGAGACTTAAAAAATTTCCCATGATAGACAAAGACGAAGCAGCAGATTCTGCAGCATTTATGTATGAAGATTTCTTTATCTCAGTTTTGTGATGCCCCCAGAAACTCGGGAAATTTAATTTCCTGAAATCAATGGCATTACTTTATCAAAAAAAACCTGATAAACCTGAAATACTGACTTCCAGACTGCATATGCATTTTGGCACTCCCCATTCTAGAAGAAATTATTTTTAAAAAGCTTATATCAAGGGGACATTATATTTTTTTCCACACACAAGATGAACAGCGACATATCATTCTCACAAAAAACAAAAAACAAAACAGAAAAAGTCCACTCTAAATAAAATAAGTTTAAAATATTATCAAAACCAGTAATGCTGCCATAGTGAGTCAATTTACTGAAAATTCTTTTCAACTTCCAGTTGTCTTTTTGCTGCATTATGAAGGTCAAATCTTCTTCAATGCTGCAGCAAACCATACTGTAAAAATGACAATGTGAAGGCTAAAATGTACCAAGCATTTGCCAGGCCAACATGTTCCTAATGAAAATCCCTTCCACTTCATGAACTGGTCAAGCTGTATGCTTCATTAAATCACAGACGGCACACTCATTAAAGATCAATGGCATCTTCCAAATGCATTTTGTTTTGTTTTAGCCCTAACATATGGTCATCATAATGCATCTAACAGTAAGCCTGAGCGCTGATTTTTAATGAAAAATAATGTTCAGACCGGCCCATGTAATTTGCTTTTATGTTTCTGACCTTGTTCTGAAATGAATCCCCATCGTTCCCAAACATTCTCATTCCAGGTTCTCAGTTCTCTTGCCAAGAAAGGCAGATGCCATGTTTGTAACTTACAACGTCTCTGTTTAAATCATCCCCCTTCATCTAATGCTGGGCTATGTTTTGCCTTCCTAGGTGTACTCCCAAAGAATAAAAAAAGAGATCAAAAGCTATCCCTGTCAACCAAATCTACTGATAGCGATGGAGATATCCCTCACAGAGGCACACCGTGCTTCTGTCTGGCATGAGAAATGTTGTCATTTCAGACATACTACATCAACCTATTTTACCATCTGTGTAGGAACTCCATGAGCCCAGAAATTATCACAGTGAAGAGTGATCAAAGGTTTGGCAACTACACTGACATATTTCAAGTTTCAGTGGGGGGGGGGGAAGAGTCCCACCACATTTGCTACTAAGGCTCTGCAAAGAATGAATTCATACATTGGAGTTTTCCTCCTACTATTTGGCCTAAAAGAAAAACATTCTCAGCTTAGACTTTTGCCTTTGTTTCCATCACCTTCAATAATTATATATACAGGCATAAAGGCAATGTCAAGCCCTGATTCAAGCTTAACAAAATGGCAGTGTACCAAAACCCACCAGAATTAAGAGCTGTGGTTTTTGTCATTCCCTGAGACACTTCAAAAACCTGTCATAAACTGAGTTTTTCAGTCCTCTTTTCCCAAAATCTAACCTGACTTCTAGCTTTAACCAGTCAATACAAGTAGCAGCAGGTAGACCTGTAGGTCTTCCTTTATTACACTTTCCAAACCCCTTACAATAACTGCAGACTTGAAAGAGAGCAGTGCCTCCTGCTTTGCATAGTGAAAGGAAAAGTCAGCTCTTGCTCTTCCTCACACCAGCACTTGTTCAGAAACTGGGGCACTGGCACAGCACAAAATTAAATGGAGTTCTTATATCCTGATTTATGGAATCTTACTCCTAACTGCAGCTTAATCCTAGTTTTCATCATAGCTAAAGGCATCTTAATTTTACAAAAACACACATTGAGACTACTATTTCAACAACACTGTTTCACCTGGGATCAAAAATAATTTTAGCTCTGTAAGCCCAAAGAAGACTAATAATCAAAGGTCCTCAGCAGCAGTTTTCTCAAACCAGCCCTAACCCTTGTTTTAATTAACAAACCAGGCCTAACCCCTGTTTTAATTAAAGTCTAGGGGTACAGGTGAATATGAGAACCAAAGCATCCTTCAGATGCTAACAACCATCCTAATGCTAGTAAGCTTGCAATGCTCTTCAATAGATATGCCCGGTATCTGAATTCCCAAATTCAGTTTCTAATTGTCATTTTAAGCATAATGATCCACAAGTACAAGTGTTAAAAAACCTCAGCAGTCCTTTGCAAAAGAGCATAGTCTCTGTCCTGTTAAATTTTTTAATATATCAGATGGGTGCAAAGAGTAAAAAGCCAAGAAGTGACTCCATCCTTTTCTTTTCAACAGATTTCTAAAAGTCCTTTCATAACAATGTAACTAAGAAGAGCATTATAAGAAATGCATAGAATGAAGATTAAACCTGCTCCAAATTTCCACAGTATTTTAATTAGCTAAATGACTTTTCATTTCTTCCTGATTTTTCTTCCTACAAGGTACATGCCTGTATTTAACTTTTTATTACATGTCATTAACATTCAAAAGTGGAAATTAAGTTTATATCAAAGTCAAATGAATTAACACTAATTCAAGGAAGATAAATTTTCAATTAAATTTCAATACTTCATTTTTACAGTTTGATTTCAAGTTTATGTCTCCGTAGTACAAAACAGGATATATTTAATCACTTTATGCTCTTATGATGAACTAATATTTGAGTAGAAAAATCCTTCAGCTGTATATTTAACTCCAAACTCATACTGTTTGGACTGTGTAGAGTTCACGTATGGGAAATGGCAAAATATCATATTTTGCTCAGTTTTCAGGTTTGCACAAAAAATTTGGATACCTAACTGCACCCTAGATGCCACTTTTCACACACAGATGTCTTTTAGCAGAGTTATTAGTTTGCAAGGCAGTTTGGACTTGGGGGGGTTGTAAGGCACTATGCATATTTAAGCTATCACATTTTGTAAAGTTTGTTCTTGACAAGAGCTCTTTTGTGATTTTAGTATTTGACTTATTTTTTGACTTTCCTCTAATTTGTACTTGCTTCCCTAGCCCTTTAGCTGTCTAGAGGGTTTTTTAAGTGGTTACAGCCACAGATTATTGTGACATTCCTTTACATTTTCCTACAGCTAATACTCAGCTCCATTCACTTTGTTGCCTTACTTAAAGATTCACATTTTGTTAGCCTTATGTAAAGATGCACTTGTTTTAGACCTTAGAGTGGTCTACCTGCTGAGTTAACAGTTATTATTACTTGTAAGAGGAAAATGTATTTTGAAAGAAATGGAAAACATGGGTTAGTAGAGAAGCTTTTATATCACCAATTAAATAACACCTGAATTCAAGTGATAGATTTGCAACTAAACTAATATGCTTCTTAAAAATTACATTTCTGAGAGCATCAATGCAGCACAATTACTTAACCTGCTGTAAAGGAATGTAATTCCTCTAGGAATGAACAATACTGTAGCAACCCAAAGTCCACATACTTCATAATTTTAGAAGAGCTCAAAAGACACATTTTTCCCTCACTTTCGTATTAATTTAACAAAAGACATACTTTGTAAATGTAAATGTGTTTCTTTTATTAACTGTTGAGTAAGATCTTGGTGAAGACAGTCATGAAGCCAATTCTTCAGCTTAACAAGAGGAAACAACTGATGAAAAATCAAAGACAACTACTGCTGAAACATCCTCATTGTGAGACAGAAGTTTTTAAGGAGAGCGTTTAACTTCAATCAGTTTACAAAGAAACAGAAGTTCTGACAGCAGCTGGGTGTCCATGAGATGAGTGGTACACACAAGATATCCAGCACTGGCTGCATACAGCTGCTACAACACAACTAAATCCAGGGCAATCTTTCAGTCATAATTACTGAAACTATTTCTGTGCTTCAAAGTAAGCATGCATTCACTTACTGCTGCTGTACCAGACTCAGGAGTTGTGAGCTGCCCTGTGCCCACCTGGGATTAAAGATACACCCTAATTGCAAAATATACCAATGCCAGTGGTAAAATTAGTTTTGCTCTACTTGCATATGGAGTAAATGGCATATGCAGAATTTCCCTGCAATCAATGGAAATCACAGATTTCCATACCTCATGCTAAATGATGAGGCTGATTACCACTATATTTAATTTATAGTATTCACTCTAAGCCAAGTGGGGCTTTAACATTACATGGAGATTTACATGAAAAACTTCCCTTTTTCTTTCTTTCTTCAGGAAAAAAAATGTGTAGATGGTGTCAGAAACAGGTTTTCATATACAACACACACAATCAGTGCATAGAAAATGATAGTATGTATTTTAAAACCATTTGAATGCTGCTACTTGAATGTGTTTTAATAGAAAGCTTTACCTTTCCTTTCTGAGATCTCTCCTGAGCAATGATAAAGTAATTTAGTAACCCTTATTTCTAAAAGTCTCTGGAAATAGTTTCTTCTCATTCTGAGAGGTCAAAAAATAAAACAAACTTCATATATTTTTTGCAGTGGAAAATATTACAGGTTCAAATCATATCAGCACATGGTGTTACCTCAGTGTAGTTTTTCTGTTTTATATATTGACAGTCCTAAGGCTGCATGTGTCTTATACTGCATGGGCACATTGTTAAAAAAAAAGAAAAAGAAATGGAATAAAAATTTTTTATCATCTTATTAGCAGAAGACTTCTGATCTTTCAAGTGGTACAGCTGAAAGAAAGAAAATCAATAGGCATGACAGAGCCAAATTCTCAGAATACCATCAAACAACTGACAACTCTCACAGAACTGAGATGACACCTGGAAGCAATTACTCGGGATACAGAATAATTCAACACCAACTTTTCACATTTAGTAATCTGTTTGATCAGGGTTGGGTTTTTCTTTTGTTTGCTTGTTCATTCCTGGGGAAAAAGAGAAGTTGCACTGGCTGTGTAGGTAGGACAACAAAAGTATTGCATATAAGCTTCCAGGCTATTACTTCTACAGGAAAATAAAGAGAATGGGTTTCCTCTCCATGCTTTATTTTCAAAATAAAGTTTTATACATAATGCCATACTAAGTGAAAAATATTAGTATGTGTCTCTTAACATCTAGGTTTTCTTTTTAATTGAACTGATTCCTATTTGTGGCAATAGAGTTACAGCAAAGCAAAACCAGGTCCCAGCTAGATTTTTTTTTTTTTTTTTTTTTTTTTTTTTTTTTACTCAAGCTGAAAATCTGCTCCCATATTCAGAAAGGTTAAGTCAACTGGATTTAATCAATCTTGAGGTCACAGTTATTAAACATTAATGCTGAAACTTCAATCTGAAGGGTACTTAGGGGGTAGAAACACCAAGGTACAAGACCAGTCAAAAATAACAAGCTGGAAGGACAGATTGCAAGTCAAGCAAGCTTACACAGCCCACGAGATAATAAAGTCCATTTCAGTGTGAAAAGTGCATCAATGGGTAAACTCGAGCAGAAAGCAAACCAAAGCCATTGACAGTATCTGCTGTTGAGAGTCTACAATGCATTTGATGCATAGGAAGAAGATAAGCTTGACCACTTAACACAGAGTAAAGGTGAAAATCCTGAACAGCAGCCTGTGGAAGGAATTCAGAGGAAGAATACGATATCTTCTCATCATGAGATCCTGACAACCTAATCTTATGATCATGAAAAATTGTGTACTTTCATATCTTTCTACTGAAGCCAAAAATGACCATTTACTTTCCTCACACACTCACTTGCAGAAAATATGTTAGACTAAAGATATATGAGATAAGGATTACCTAATTATCTCTTAGAAATTGAACTATCATGATAATCTGAATTTATATCCAGAGCTCTGGATATATCTAACTTTCAAATTATTACTTCTTGAAACACTCATCCAATGTAATACTAGCAATAGATGAGTTTAAAAAAAAAAAAAGGCAAGAAAAGAGCAGAGATTTTTAGTTGAAAGTACTATTCCAAGCTATGTCAGAAACTGGTTTAGGCTAGTGGAACATTTCAAGTATTCAAACTTAAATAGCCAATGAGAGAAAAAAAAAAAAATAGGTAGTCTTTCTCTGAGCCTTTTGAATAATTTTTTGGTTTTTTCTGTCAGAGTAACTGGTAAGTAGACTTTTTGTTTTTATCTCAACCTATAAATTCTTCCATCATATTTTGTCCTACAGTTCCATCAAGAAAAGGGAGTAGGAGTGGCTGCATGGGCATCTGGTCAACCCATGAGCTACAGCAGTTCTAATAGCAGGGATAAGAAAAACACAGTCAGCAACAAAATATTGAGGATCCTAAAGTTAAACACCCCAGGAAAGTGATGATGAGAGGAAAGGAGAATACATTTTTAATGCCTTCCTGTATCCAGGTTACTGAGACTCTGAAGTGACTCTGGATGTCACAAGGCATCAGATCACAGCACAAGGTTAGCGCTGAAGGATTGGCCCACGTTAATTTCTGCTTAACATTAATAGCTCTGTGGGTAAGGAGATGTCAGGTCAGGTTTGCAGGTCTACATGTTACCTAGGTGAGAGCACCTTGTTCTGAGAGTTTCTAGGCAAAATCTCCATTTCTGGGCTGCTTAGAAAGACATTCATTTCCTTACGGTGGTTCAGTGTCTACTGCCACAGATTAGAACTAGGAAAGCATAAAACAAGATCAATACATATTTTAAGTTAGGTCACTATTTAAACATTTCAAGTTATATTCAGAAATGCATAAGAGTTCTACTGCTGTACTCTTTTTAAGGGCATCTTACTAAAAAGGTAGTAATACCAAAGCAGATTTATGATCACATGGGATGATTAATTAGGAAAGTCAGGTTTTTGTTCAGTTCCTTTTTCATTTGTCAATGTTAAAATGAATGCATAACATGCATTGCACTTTGCAATGCCAAGCACAGATGCAAATCAGCTCTTTCATGGGTATATCATTACATTGTATTATCATAAAAACCTTAGAATATGCCTTTTGTTGCTGCGAGAAGTTAAAGACAGAATTACTTTCCTGAAAGCCCTTACAAGAGACTGGATTGAATTAGCAATCAGCCAGTGAAGTCTGAAACTCATGCAGAGAGAAGTTCATGTGCACTGGATATGCCTGAAATCAGAATTGCCTCTTGATTTTCTGCTCCTCTCTACACCCTCAATAAGACTCCAACCAAATATTTGCAGACTTATTTTAAAACAAAACAATAAGAAGCAAAGGAGTATGTAAAGGAAGCAGTTTTGTTTGGGTAGTTTATGAGAGAACTCCAGACACTTCTGGTTTTAGAATGGGTCTTGTATTCATCACCTCAGAAGTTAAGCATCCAATTCTTACTCTCACTGGAACAAGACAGAAAAATTGAGGATTTTGGCTCTCATGCTGTGCAGTGGAAATGATGCATATCAAGAAGAAATACAAAGCTGTCTTCTCAAGGATAGAAAAATTTATTCTACTGCTAAAATTAACTTAGTCTCAACAGAAACCAGCCTCAATACCGTTTGGTCCTATTTCTGTCTCAATGATTTGTGGAAGACAAATGTATAAGAAAAGTAATTAAGATTTATAACACTGTTCTTTGTTGCTGTATCTAGGATATTTGTCTTTGATTTTACTTATTTCAATGTCTAAGAATATTAAAAAGGGCAATGACTAATGCACAAGTAATCAAGAGCTACAAGTAAGATCCAGAAGTGTACAGACAAAACTCTATACTGAAAGTCATTAGCTCAGATATGATTCTCAGAAATTAGTATCTGAAATGACTAAGAATAAATGAGACCAGAATTTACTCAGTTGCTTTGAAAATTAATTCACAGATATAAACTGAATTAGCAGCTCCACACAACACTCAATTTCCATCCGTTCCGTTACTTATTTTTGTCTTAAAATTCATTTCACAATTGTGTGTAACCAACAGAAAATTCAACCTGCAGTTCTGGTACTGAATATTGACATAGAATTCTCAATATTACACTCACTCCCTGCTTTTGTTACCACAGCATTCTTCATGGTGACTTACAGTGTCTAAAAATAAAACTCAATTTTTGTTTTTAAATTTCTTTTCCAAATGCCAGCAAGAATGTGAACCACAAACCGAAGAAACAGCTAGGAGGAAGTCAATTATAATGGTTCTTAATATAAAAAGTATGGCAGAGGTTGGGCAAAACTTCTCCAGAGTTTTCCTGTGATTCCAGGATGTTGAAACTTTGACAGAAAGCAGAGATGTAGAAAGGACAGTAATGAAGCTTTCTGATGTTATCATGGAATCAGAAGGAATATAGTTCTTTCATGTTGCATGGGGGAAGTCAGGAGCATGGTATCTGGAGAAGAAATGCTTCCTCGTGGTTATTCAGATTTGTTATTTGTGGTAACTGGGCTTGTGATCAAATGCCTTTTAAGTCCAACAACAAAACCACAGACTCAGGAGCAGAGCAGGGACAGGAAGATCCTGCATGCCTGGTCCAAATCATAAAGGAAAAGCAAGCCAGAATTCCCACTGAATCTGGCTGCATGCATGTAACAGGAGGATAGTAGTGACAATAGAGCAGATGTAGTCAGCTCCAAATAAATGACAAATGCAGTTTGACCAGCTGTTGCTAACATCATGTACCCTGCTCAAGGAATCTCCAGAAATCAGCACACAGTCATCAAGGGTAGTCTGCTGACTTAGGCATTTTCCTGTTTCCTATGGTATAGCACTACCAGAAAAATCTAATAGTCCTTGGCACATTCTTACTGCTTTAAATACTACAGGTGAGACAAAACAAAAAAAAAAAAACAAACAAACAAAAAAAAAAAGTACAATGCAGTGGTTCCTGCCCAAATCCTATTACTTAGAAACATACATTTACATGCTATGCATGTTTTTCCTTTCTTATCTCCAATATCCCATTTTGCAGCGCTAAAAGTAGCTTCAGGGTGCTTTAATATTTAATTCCATTGAGACTCTTCAAGGCTTACATCTAGCTTTGTAAACTTAATTTAAAAAATTAAACAGCAACACTGAAAACACCAATGCTAGCTCTTCAACATCAAGAAAGATCAAAAGGGAGAGCACACAGGCATACATATTTCAGCCAATATGGTTTTTCATGCTAACAGTTACCAAAAAAAGATATTGTCACTCACAGTATTTTAAATAAATTATCTTATTTTAAAATTATCTTATACTAAACTTTGACACAAGGAAACATATCTGCGCAGATGAGACTCCAGTCACATATCAGAGCAACTGGGATGCAATTTATCCATTATATTAATTTTGTTTGTTTTTATAAGAGATTTTGAAGAACCCAAGAACATTGTTCAGTCTAGAGGAATTCCACAAAATACTTTTCCATACTTGAAATTGGTTTATCCTCAGTTACTGGTGCTCTGAATAAGGTCACACCAACTAATTTTTCCATGAACATAAATTTCTTAGGGTGAATATCATTCATAGTTGAATAAGTTGGAACTGTTTAGCTGGAAAAGTTCCTGGGAATAGCTTTACTTTAGATAGTGAACTTTATGATCTCAGTTAAGAAAAAAGTTAGCTACTTCTGTGGCTATTCCTAAATGGTGGAAATTAAAAAATGACTGAATGCATTATTTTAAGGGAAAATTGCATAAATTATAGAGAGCAATTATGCCAAAAGATTTAGTTGTAGAATTATTTCACCATCTTGGAAACAAATTTAGACTATATATTAGCTTCTCTGCAAGTCTAATGTATTTTTTAACACCTATCACTCTTCTTGTGTCATTACTTTTAAAACAGCAATTCTGTATGGTGCTTGTTTTTCAGCAACTCCTATGGGCCAGAATGCCTACCAGATTACTATCCTCCTCTTTGCTTTCCTTTTGAATTCTAGACTTTGAAAAACCATTCTCAATTTTCCTTTAGGAAAGCAGGCAGAAATTTTGTAAAAATGCAAGAGAAAAAAAATACAATATAAAATGTTTTGGAAACTATGGCTTCCAGAGGCTACATCACCCATTTATTAAAACAAATCAAAAAAGAAAAGCATCACACCAAAGTTCCCCCTTTCACTGTGCCAATAGAGTTGTGTTAGCATTTGTCATTCAGTATCATTAAGGTTTTCTGTAGTACCTGAATACACTGATGGAACAAATTTCCCTCCAACTCAGAGACTTAAACCAGAGGGCACCAGTATGGATTAACACTGACAGATACCACACACAATGCACTTTTGTCTGAAGTCAAGAGGAAGGTGGTTTTCTGTGTGTTGGTTAAAGCTTAAAGGCAAAATATTTAATCTTTTCCCTCCACAATCAAAACAAGGACAAGCAAATTGTAATAACAATCCAAGAATTAAATCAGTGACTAATTTCAATACTGGCAGCATTAGAAAGGAACTTGCTATTCAGGCCTGATTCTAACGAGCTGTGCTATAAGTTTCTTTTCCTGGAGGTGGGAGCAGAAGTGTTCACTTAATCAAACACATTAATGAAAATAGGACATATTTCTCTTTAGGAAAAAAAAAATCCTGTTTTTCAAGACTTGACTATAGTTACAATTACCTATTGAATTTTCAGATTCAGTTCAGTTTGATGACCTCACCGGAAACGTGTTTCCATAACATATAAGTAAATCTTTATTTGATGCCTATATTGAATGGGTTTTTTCTTACCCTCCATTTAAAAATATTATAATAGTTACAAATAATAATAGATAAAATTAAAAACTAGTTATCAATTTATAATAGTTTCAAACTATTGGGTTTTATATTCTCAGTTTTGAGAAGGTATTAGATCAATCTTCCTATGATTATGGGTGCAACTATCAGCTGACAAAACTGGTCAACAAAAATATTCAGCAGCCCGAAGGCAAAACATTTTGAATTATAAAATATAAAGCTTGATAATATACAGACAAGCACTGTACATGATCCCCTGTGAGCCTTCTTCAGCATTTTTCAGAGAAAGGAAGGGCTGAAAATGTTAGAAATGCTAAGGGAAATTTATGCTCCAACAATTTCACTAACTTCCAATAAATTTAAATTTATTGCAATAAACTGCTGTCTTGCAATGCAATAGAATTTCACTGAGGACAATGCTAATGCTCATCCAAAAAATGTGTTCCTTTTAAATCAGAGCAATGACATATAAAGCCCAGCAAAGTTACACGTGACACAAAAACAGCTTCTAAATTTATATATCAAAAAAAGGTGCACCTAAGAAAGAATCAGCAATTTAAACACCATCAATCTCATCTTTTCATCGCAAACTTTAAACTTATCCCTAATTTAGCAATATAAAGACTGTATACAACATAACTGATACAAAATAACATTTGCTTTTAATGCCAAACCTTGTAAGACTTGCTCGTTTAAAATGGGGTTTAGTTTTCAAATGTGAATGTCAAAGCAAAGCTGAGTGGGTTGGAAAGAATCAATGCAGTAAATGAATACAACTTAAACATTAACCTTAAGGATGAAACTTGAGCAACATTTGTCAGACTGAGTAAAATTTTATTAACTGTTATAATTTATGTATTTGCTCGTTTTCCCACTTCACAGTAAAGCAATAGTAAGGCTAAGAGCAGTATGACCATAGAAGTATTTGGGAGCAGAAAAGTTACCTTGCAATGGAGCTGATGTAGCTCACAAACATTCTTTTTCAACCCATAACTGTAATTTTTGTCATTAAGTATGACAGCACAGCAAAGCTTTGAACACAACAAAAATTGTCATGACTACAATTGAAATGCCCACACTGTAGATGGCTTCAGGCACGGGCAGATGATTGCGGATGGGGCTATGAGATTTTTCTATTTCTGTCTCTCTAGTAAACTTAAGCCCGCTTTAAAAACCTTACCTACATGTTACCAGGAAAAAAATCAGCTTTCTTGACTCCTTTTATAGATAAGAAAAAAATAGTACCACTGAAAAATGACCTGGAGTTATCTATCCTGTAAATAAGAGGTTTTTCTTTTCTTTTTTTTTTTTTTTTTTTTCACCAGGGAGTGAATGAACAAGTAAGGAAGGAGCAAACAATGTAGAATTTTTTGAGACCTATGTTTGCTTAAGTATAAAAAAAAACACCAGCTGAGGATTCCAGTTTTCAAGAAACCTTTCACCTCACATGGTGTTACTGGGAGCTCTCACGAGCACAGGCTCCAAGAGCAGAGTCTGAGCTAACACATAAAGGTCGAACTATGCGAGCCCAAGGAATATGAAATCCATGGAAAACAAATGTTTAGCCCACATAGAGGATCTCCTGGGGGGCACTTGAACACTGGAAAAAAAAAAAGCAAAGCAGCATGGTACTGCTTCTGCAGCTGAGCTTTCTGCCTATGCAGTGCCACTGTGCTAAGCTGCCCTGAGCACAGGCCAAAGCAATTTAAATGCCAAACTGCTGAGCCTTCAACCCCATTTGCAGTGCCCCAGGAAACCGGGGCTCCTAACTGAGCTCCACTTGGGGAAAATACTCTTCCCTCAGACCTCCCTGGCTAACTAACAAGGAAATCTTTGAGCACACACACAGAGTGAGGTGGCTGCTCCTCTGAGATGCATCTTTACAGCATCTTGACCAGTCCGGGCACTAAATTCTGGGATTCCTGCAGCATCCCCACTATCAGAAAACATCCCCATCCCATAAATTGCCAAGAAGAAACAAAAAGACAGAGACTTAAGATATTAAGAAAGATTATAAAAATGTGAAATGTTTCCTCCATTCATCATTTCTCTAAGTGTTACTCTTCCTCTTATCCTCTTCCCCCTCCCTTTTCCAAGACAACTTTCCATTCATTTTCCTAGATGACATTTCTGTTGCAACATTTGAGGATGATAATTGATGGAGAGGAGATAATGAGATGGAGATCAGTATCTCATCCTTCTTGGGAACCTTATATTCTCACTTCTGGGGAGGAAGGGAAAAAAAAAAAAAAAAAAAAAGATACCCTGTACACAGGCTCCTGAGCACATATTTAGAAACTGGAATAACAGGATTATCTTGGTTTGAAAGACAGGTANAAATAACAGGATTGACTTATCAAATATAGAGTGTAGAATGTTCAACTCTCTTCCATGCCAGACAACTCACTTAAATAATTTTGCTTTTAAAATCTCTATGTGTTTACCATCATTCCTCACAAATACCCCCAGGATAAAACCCCCAACCAAACTTGTTTATTGACCAAACTTCAACAGGTCCACAAGGTTTCCATGTTCTCATTCAGCTAAAGAGACCACACAGAGGGAGAAGGAAAAGTTATGACCAGGCCCCACATTTCCTTTAAGGATACAGGCAGTTTAAGAGGTTTGGAGTTGAATTTAATCTTGAAATGAAATAAACACATCTTAAGACTAGAAGTCCCTCTTGGGTTCAAAATTACAGGCACAGTCAGAGAAAGAAAAGATACACTTCAAAGTTCATTGAAGTAATTAGTGGTACTTTGAAGACAAAAAACTGTATTTAGCAAGATTTAAAGAATTATTAATGAATTGGTCAACACACTGACTTTCCAGGTTGCTTAGTGTTTGTTTATTAAACAGAATGTGATCATTTGCCATGAAAAAATTAAATTTTTCAGGATAGCACACTAAGAATTTATTTTTCTATTTAAAATTATCAACTGTATCTACTGTATATTGCATGCTTTCAATAATAAATTCCTAATTGTAGTAATTCCAGTACAGATGATGATGATTTTAGATAGAATTAGATAAATTATTATAGCTTCACTGCTGAGTGCACCTGTGCTAGTATCATTCCTAATCTCTTTTTTGTGAACAAAAAATATGCATCACACTGAAGCATAAACTCTTTTTTTCCTTTTTTTTATAGAATCCATGCATAGGTTGGGAACAAAAAGATGAAATATAAGAAATTTCTGTCAAAAAAGCTGTATTGAGTCTCTTTAGCTACTCTGTAAGTCTTTTGTAAATATTCTCATACAAAGAATTCAAACTGGCTGATGTAACGGATTAATTTGCTTCAGCAACTGCATAGCTCCAGACACAATCCATCTAAAACATAATTAAAATACATTTGGTAGATCTGAGGCTAAGCTTTTTGAGAACAACAGATTACATTAGAAAGATTTTAATGAGGCCAGGGCTGATTACATCCTTGCTTCCTCTTTTGGATAGGGACTGGGGAATCCTCTGAATGAGGTTAACATACTATTTACCAGACAGAAGTATATGGAAAACAAGAAAAAAAGGACTAAAATAATCATGAGGTCTTTTGAGTTTTTAGCAGTATAAAATGAAGGCATTTTGCATGTATTGACTTCACCAGAAGAAAAGCAAGTGGCTGTTATGTATCACTGTCAGCAGGGTACTATTATCTATGGATTATTCCTCTATCACTTCCACAAAATACTGCTGTTTTCATATTATGTCAGGCATGTTTTAGTATGCATCATCCTCCAAAGACTTAACTAAATGCCAAGTACTGGGTGAAATAAAAAGTGTTTGGGTAGAAATGTGCCACACTCCTGAAGTAATTTACATGAATTAGAATTCACATTAGCAATGTTAAATACCCTCTGATACCTCCAGATGAAAAGCATTGAGTCTTCTGTGGGATGACATGATGCTTTCATAATTATCAAGATGAATTGAAGACGACAGAGGTAAGGTCTTCCTCAAAACCCACATCCTGTGGGTACAATTCCCAGGCTTGTCAAATATTTTCTATTTCTTTAATTTTAGGTGAATCACAGCTGATTTCTCTAATATCTTGGGCAGATTTGGGAATGTAGTTATATTCAATATTTATTCTGTGTCTGCAAACTGGAGATAATTTTTTTTTGGTTTTTACTACCATGCTAAATGGATGCATTCATTAACATTGGGGATACATCTCATGCTAAAGTGGCAGAGATCATATTACTAATCTCAGTGTTAATGATCTAACACTTAAAAACTTCAAAACAATTATCTGAATAAATGTTCAGATGTTCAAAAGGATTTATCACCTGTTACAGATACCTTGCCAGCCCCTCCTTTCCCCCAGTAC
Organism: Peucedramus taeniatus; assembly: GCA_013400575.1. Taxonomy (NCBI): domain Eukaryota; kingdom Metazoa; phylum Chordata; class Aves; order Passeriformes; family Fringillidae; genus Peucedramus; species Peucedramus taeniatus. Next base: position 30,863 of record WBNO01011735.1, read on the forward strand.
TAGAAACCCAGGCCATTGGTTTTGGCCTCTACTCTGAAGTCAGAAGACCATGTATTTTGTTGGCTTTTGTTTTCTTTAAATCCTAAACCATCTCTCGGAAAGAAAAGGTAAAATAGAATATTTGGAATAAATGGTACCCTTTTGTCTTCTTTTCATAAAACCCACAGGAAAAGTGCAGGCAGTCACAAAAGGTGATCTGGGATGTCACAAATCCACTGGTTCCTTAACAATGTCATTAGGTTATCAGGCAGTAAATCTTCACTGGCTCACTGTAACAGTTTCATTCCTACCAGGATAACTACATAGCAGGATGAATATTGACTATTTAAACTTCCCCACTGTCACTCTGCAGAATTCCTCAAAACCTGCAGCTCCCACAACCTCTTCATTACATGATTAGAGATTTGTAAGATATTACACAATTACTACTTAACACAATGCTGCACCTAGTTGCTATTTTATTTCAAAATTTTATTGCTGCAATACCCATTGTAGATCACTTAGGCAAATAATCTAATACCATATACAAAGAGTTTAATATTGTGTTCCATCTTTAACATTTACACCATGACACAGTTGGAAATCACCACAATGATATGCTCACTTGGCATCTGCAAACTGAGGCAATCTTTCCAACAGAAAGATGCAGATGAATATGAACACTATAGCTCTTAGGGCTGATTAAAAGACTAAAATGTTTATTATGGTGGTTTAAAAAATCATGCTAAAAAAGGCTATGGGTCTTATCTGCAAGCAGATCATAATCAAAAGAATGTATGTTGCAATGTTAATTTGTGAGATACTTGAAATTAGGCACAACTGAAGTACCAGACACATATTAGCAGAAGAAATTAGCTTACACCCACTGACCCCAGTTAGAACTGGAATTTTTTAGCAATATTTTTCAGGCTAGATCTAAAATGCCTCATTATATTGTGAAACTGTTCTGATACTATGAATATTTACCTTCTAGCAACACGTAAAAACATTTCTCAAGAAATAAGATAATTTTTCAACAGCAGTGTTGAGTAAGTTTAAAAAACCCAACAGTTTATAAGAGTTAGGAATTGCAAAGGTCTTCAAATACAAACATATATCCCCCACACACAATGTGAGCTGCAAACACTTCTAGCAAGAGTTCATGACGTGCAGCAGGCTCTGTGCCAGTCAACCCACAATCACTCAGTAAAAAACTAAAGACAAGGGAGCAAATTTACAGTGACCCAGCAACGTGACACAGCCACACAGAAAATCAGTATTTTTCAGGCGGGCACACGCTTGCCTCATGTGCACTCCCGGCTGACCAAAGCAGGAGCGCTGTTAGCAGCGCCGGAGCCTGAGGAAATGCTCTGTTCAGAGAGAGCGCCTATTGCAGCCCAGGTTCGGGCTGTGCTGGCCACGTTCTCACAGCCCAGCTTAAGACTGTGATTGCCACGTTCTCACAGCCCAGGTTAAGACTGTGATTGCCACATTCTCACAGCCCAGGTTCGGGCTGTGCTGGCCACAGTCTCACAGCCCAGGTTCGGGCTGTGCTGGCCACGGTCTCACAGCCCAGGTTCGGGCTGTGCTGGCCACGGTCTCACAGCCCAGGTTCGGGCTGTGCTGGCCACAGTCTCACAGCCCGGGGCAGCTCGGCGCGCAGGCCGCAGGAGCCGCGTGTCTCCGAGCGGAGCTGCGCTGCAACATGCGCGGACAGAGAGGTGCCGCAGAGAGAAGGGAGCAAAACGAGAGAGCAACGCACAGGTCAGAGTGGCCAAAGAGAAGGGCCAAGAGAAAGAGTCATTCACTAGGGCTCCGCAGCAAACCATAATGCACATTTTTCTGCCAGGATCTTCTAAAATTTCTCTATTCAACAGACCTTAAGATCTGCTTCATTTTTAGGCGTGCCACAGTATACAGAATTACCTCCACTTTAAAAAACAGCAAGAAAAACTAATATGGGAATTTTGCCATTAAACTTTAAAGCTTTTCTTTATATAAATAATTTATATTATAAAATGTTAAATAATACTTGAAGTACGAAAATTCCTCCACCACGAAAATTTAATGTTACACTGTAAATGTAGAGGATTCTTTCAATCCAAGTTGCTCAGAGAAATTCCACTTATCCTCTTTCACATAATTGGGGATTCAAATACTAAACACGCTTATTTTCCTTCTGGGATGAAAAGGGTTTCTAATGATGCAGAAGTGCATAAAAATATAATAATAACAGGAAGACTGTTTTTTATCAGGATTAGTACATCTTTGAGCAAAGCTAAGAAACTCAAATGCATATGATTTAAAGGCTTAACTTGGTACATAAAGAATAATTCTCAAAATTTTTGGTTTTATTAATTCCGAGGACATATGCTCCAATTTTCACTTCACTAGGCTATTTACATTTCATAATTCCTTTCGTTTTTATATTTTAATTAACTGATGTTCAAACTTGCTTGAGTCCTATTAGCTTTTTTGAATGGGAGGATGCAGGCTGTGACTTATTTTCTTCTTCTTGCAAGACTGAAACATGAAAAACTTGTCCTTTGATTCCACTGATCCAGTGTGACCTTGGGAAAACCAAATCAAGCCACACTACACTTAATTTCAGGCTTCCACAGCAGCATGAGCTTTAGACACTGGGCCACTTCAAGAATCTCCATTCTCAGTATGGGAAGAGAATGTGACCCTCTTCTGAATGTTTCAGATTTTAACATGGAACATAAAAATAAAATAAAGCACCATGTAGCTATTTGAATGATGAAAAGTGAAATATTGGAGAAAATTTGGCCTGTATGCATATTCCAATGACATTAAAAGAGTCACACTCACTTCTACTTCTTTTTCGTTTCTTATTTGCCCCTTTGGTTTGTTTTCTCTGCAAATGTACACTGAGACATATTTACTTAGTTCTCTTCAGTTCCCCTAATCAGTTTTGACTGCATACTTGTAGTTCAGTGAGGCACGGAAGAAGGAAAGAACATTTCTCATTTCGGAAACTTTCAAAGATCTTTTGTTTCATATACAAAGCTAAGTTACAAAATTGCTTACTGAGAGACAGGCAGCTTTCTGGCATCCCACAGAATATAAATCAGCAGTTGCCTTTTTACATTGCACCTCAGTGACACTTTCAGGCTTGACAAGTCCTCTTGCACAATTTATATGAGGGAGAAAGCCCAGCCTACACAATGAAAAATAAATTTTAAAAGTTGCTGAGATTATTTCAATGACTGCTAAGTACTATTGCCCGTATTTTTAGTAGCAGAGGGGCTTAAGGTAAGTGATATATTATTCAGGACCTCTGTCTATGGCCACCAGTACTCACAGAGTTACTGGTAATATTTAGCTAGATCCAAGTGATGGCTGTTGTCTGGGTTTTTTTAGGTAGTACTAATAACAAGGTGTATACACAGTGCAAGTGTGTATATGTATATATGATCGGGGCTGAAATGGAGCCCCCATACTTGAGCACACTTGATCTCTACAAAAGGAAGCACTGCCAGCTTTCTTCCAAGGAATTGTACATAATATTTCAAGACTATTTCCTTTAAAAGTAGAAAATTTCATTTTGCAGTTTCTACTAATAATAGAACTAGAGAGATAAAGGAGAGCTACAATGAACTGTTCACATAATTAAAGATTTTTATAAATAATCCCTCACTTTGCTAGGCAGCTGAATTTTCCGGCAAAGTCAGAAAGGGAATTATGTCCCTTCTATGAAGCACTGTGAGAAGTTCAAGAAAGCTACAAAGGGTTTTATTCCCCATTCCACTCCAGAGGTGTTAGAATTGTTTCTTTAGACCTCTGTTATACAGATCTATAAAAGAAGTTATATATCTCATATATCATATAGGCTTTTTGTTCCTTAGAATTATTTGATGGGAAGAGCTTGGTCTTTGCAACTACTACTGTTTGTATGGAGACAGAAGCAGGTTTTCAGGGTAAATCCTCTCTGCTGATGAATGAGGCCCAACAGTTTGGGACAACAAGCCGAGTCCCACTAGTCCTCTTCTGTGAGAATCTCCACTGTTTAGCATGAAAGGTTATAGGAGTTCTCATGCATGCACAAAGACTTTTTCTTGAATAAAGTGAAAAGAGAGAAGCATACCACTCAACAGAAGTGCTGATCATCCCATTCTCACTGGGGAAATCCCAAGCCAAGGTCCTGAACAGCCAATTTAGGCTGCACTTGAAGTTACATCTTCAGCAGGGGACAGTAGTCTAGGTGCTGTGTTGCTGCAGGGATGGTTTTTTCCCTTCTGCCTGGCATTATCCCAAATAATGAAATGTTAAATAATGTCACTCACCTACAGCACAGAACAGCAAGGCTCAAACACCAGACCTAATGAGTAGTTAATTACTAATACAACATGGCACACTTACAAATGAGAGGATTTCAAAGAAGACAAATCAGGAATGTGGCATATTCAGAATGAGGGTTTGAATCAGGCAGAGTGGAAATACACATCCCAGCCTTCTGTATCCATACTTTTTGGCCTTTACTTTTGATGCAAAATCTTAACATTACTAAAACTTGCAGGAGTATTACTAAAGAGAACTTTGTTTTGGCAAACCTTGCCATTCTTAGAAGCAATATTTATTTTTCTCCTAACTTATTTCAAATATTATTGGGAATTTGAACTGCAAGAATTAGGTACTTTCTGGACTGATTGTCTGACAAAAAGAGATGCACGTTTCAGATTGACACAAACAACTATCAACTCACTTAAATAACCTAAACAGAAAACTAATTGATGTGGGACAAATCTCTAATCTCAAATGAACACAAAGCAAGCCAACTGCACAAATCACAAAAACAATACAGTGGGTCTAGCCTGGAGACCCAAGAAATCCTGGAAAATCCTTGCTGGAAAATGCAAAAGGTTTGAAAAGTATATAAGTAAGCAGAGAGCATACTCCTGACTGGCAGGAGCAGCAGCTTGGTCAGCAGTTGACAACAAAGTCTCACTGGTATCAACAACATGAAAAGTAAAATATAAAGACAAAAGAACATGTATATGGTGAAAATATAAGTTTTTGTATTTAAGGTTTTGAAAACCACATGAAGTCTAGTACAAAGACGGCCAGTTGTATGGCATTTGTGCCAACGGCATGTAATTTTTTTAGATTTTAGACCTTTTTTTCACTATTTTTAATAGATGATGTGGAAATTGCACATTCCCATATAATAAATATAGCCTTGTTTATTTCCTCCCTATTTTGCAATCCATTCTTCATTAAAATTTATACCACGAAGACTTTCAATAACTGAGAGGGAAAAGAATGCATAGCTATCGCTTTTGCTGATAAATGCTCACCTTATCTTAGAAAACACTATTTGTCCTCCAGTCTGATACATGTTAGCATCCCTGTGCAGAGAAAGGATCTATCTTGGAATTGTACAGTGCATATAACTAGCTCCTCAAGAACTGATTTCTAATCAAAGGGAACACTACACATCTACAGCATTCAACTGTTTTTGTAGGAGAACCTTCTTTTCACTGCATAATCTATGTGCACACATTTAAGCTCTTTTTGATATGAAAGGAACATGTTCTGTCACTTCAAAAATCAATCAGTGGAAAATGGGTAACATAAAAACACGACAGGCAAGCAGTGTGCTGTAGTGGAATAAGCAATAGCCAGAGAAGGCACTATTCTGAATTTCCCAGCATCAGTTCACAAGAGCTTATCTCTTGCCCTACGTTAATCAAGGCTTCCAACACTGACTTTGCAGTGATAACAACAACAGCAACAGAAAAGGTTTGGTGCTCAGCCCCATGTTTGCTGTTGTGCTTTTCTGACAAGTATGACACTACTTCCCATGATGTTTGGGGTTAAATAGCCAACAACAGACACAACTTGCAGTGCACTGCTGGAACTGTTCAACCATAAAATAAACACCGCTTAGCACGTTTTAAATAAATACTAAAGAATTAGAGAGCACATGGTCAAAACATTAATCTCATAATCCTCCTAGCATGTCTGCTGTTTATATGAACACAGACAGGGGGCTGATGGCTGCCATCAGCTCAAGCCTTGAAATGCACTCAGGTCCTAACTTCAAAAAGCAATGGATAACAACATTCCTTCTGAAGCTGTTAGATCTGGCCTGGTTGTTCATAATAGGCTGCAACTGATGAAGGTGAAATGTGTGTAAAACCAGCCTGGATACATAACAAATGGAAGATGCAGCTATTGTGCCCAGAACCCCAATAAAGAGAATAAACGTCTTCCCACTTTGTGTTTGGAAAAGGTGCCAAACACACAACTGACAGGCATATCCAGATTTCTGCCTATAAAATATTCACACAGTATGACTTCATTAATAGGTACTCTTTCCAATCCTCCAGTGCTCCTCTTTTACACCTTCCTAGAGAGCATAAGCTGCTGCTTGGTGTGATACACGAAACCCACGTTCATGTCCTTAGGATTTGACGTGCAGTAGCTAAAGGAAACCTTTTCCCCAAATCAAAATGTCACAAACCAAGCGTACGCATTGATCTTTGCTGTGAATATGATGCTCATGACACAACCTAATTTTATTTCATTTAAAATAATGGCAAACTATGAAAGCAAACCAGATCAGATTTATGTTGATATTTAAAAGTCTTCTGAGGTCTTCTCTGATCCATTAGCTGCTGTCTGTCAAAATAGTGGATGTGCTGTGCACAAATGCATGCAGGATAAAAAGCTGCAGCTGATTTATGCTTTTATTACTTGACAGTAGCAGAGCGTACCACAGATCAGAAAAATGCAATCTCTAAAATGATTTAGATCTGGATGATTTTTATGTCATTAACATATTATAACCAGAGCTCAGAGGTGATCTTTGAACTGCAAGCATTATTTCCAATCAAATGGAAACTGACATCGCTTAGTCTTGAAAACAAATTAATTAATCCCTTCCATAAGGAATCTAATTCTGCCTCTACCTGTAAACTCCATGGTCTTTGGTTTCCCATAATTGCCATCAAGGTTTCTAAAGTAGTACTAGTATACCATATTCATTTTTTTAATATTTATTTGGAAAATCTCCAAATTAAATGCTAGTGCACTGCAGAAAGATTGCTACACGTGCTACCTCATTTTGGTTTCTGCCAGCTACAGCATTTACTGATGGCAAGAGCCTCTCAAAAGAAGAATAACTAGGGTGAATATGAGCAGAATTGGTCCTACAAGGAAACTCTTAATCAGTGTAAAATCCAGGAGGAAAAGTAAAATTAACCCTTAGAATTTTGATTGTTATTTAAAAGGAAAATTTTTTCCTTACTTCTACACAAATGCACTTGTACTATTCATTACCAGGGCTTCATTTAATTTATAAGTTTTCAATTTCAAGACTCATTTCTCTAATCCCTCTCTTTGTTTTGTTTCTCTGTTTGTTTGGTTTTTAATCTAATGGCATAGGAAAAAAAAGAGGAGAGGGGTTATGGGAAATAAACAGAGGAGAAATTATTTAGGGTCCTGTTCCAAACTATTA
>WBNO01011736.1:0-45100 GCA_013400575.1 Peucedramus taeniatus
ACCTGTCTTTCAAACCAGGACAGGTCATTAATTAGGCTCAGGCTGAGCTCACTCTCAGTACTTGCTAACATATAACAGCAACACAAACACAATGACTGCAGTTTCCATGCAGCATTTCCAAAGACATATCCATTGTCCAGACTTGTTCCTCTGGCTGAGAAAATTACTCTATTCTGCCTCTTATACTCACTCTGCTGCTTTAGTTTTCATCCTTTTACCAAGATATGTCATACAAGAATTGTCATGATCTTTCACCTTTTGAAAACTGAGTTGTCTGATTTTGATACTCCCCAAAATTAACCTTCTAAATTTTCCTTTAGCTTTCTTTATTCACATGGTGGATCTCATGGAAGACAGCACAGACTGGTTGCTGGCTCTTGATAAGAGATATATAAAATCATAGAATGGCCTGGGCTGGAAGAGACCTTAAAGGTCATCTTGTTTCAACACAACCTGGGCTTGTTTCAATAGCCCAGGTTACTCAGAGTCCCATCCAACCTGGCTTTGAACACTTCCAGGGATGGGGCATCCACCACTTCTCCGGGCAAGCTGTGCCAGGGCCTTCCCACCCTCAGAGTGAAGACTTTCTTCCTAGTATCCAATGTAAACCTACACACTCTGTTAGTTGGAAGCCATTCCCTCCTGGCCTGTCACTACATATAACTGTGCCCTTGGATTTCATCTTCCCACAGGATCTCTAATTTTTTTTAGAGCTCTCTAAGTCAATTAAAGAGAGATATTCAAGTGTTGTTGCTCTCCACACGTCTAGATAGCCTTTAAAGGGCAGACAAAAATGACTGCAAAGTGACTTTTTGAATGTTGTACAATATATTCTTTCTCAATTATGTCTAGCCAAAAGAAGTCACACTTAGAGAAAATGTTTTTTCCCCTAGGTATAGAATATCTTCTAATACAACCTGTAATTAGAAAGTCAGATTTGGTTCTTGTCTCTTTTTTCTATCACTAGTAAAGATTCTACACAAGTGGACCACCTAGGCCTTCCATTTTTGTCTTGGTCCTCTGACAATGCCATTCATGACACCTAGAAACAGCAGATATTAAATCATCCCACTGCTAACAACCAAGCTAGCAACAGTATCGTGCCCTTTTTTTCCCAGTAAATAAGATTTTAGTGATTCTAGAATATGCGGAGAACAAGTAGATTAAACAGATTCCTTCTAACAGCATCCCCCTTGTAGTCTTACTTATATTTTTGTACCTTTCAACATAGATCTGTGCTCTTTTCAACACAAACAAATGTGACTCTGTCTTGGACTGCCAGAGCCTACACATCCTCTCCTATTTCATTCAGCTTCTCCTTTTGGTCAGCAAAGCAATGGCACATTTGGGTGTTTCATTTCAGAGTTAAATCCCAAAGAGAAACCTTACCAGAACTACTGAATTTCATTGAGCTTTTGTATGAAAATCTTGGAGGCCAGTGAAGTTTGTAATCTTTCATAAATCAAATCAAGATTCAACTGAAAAGTTTATGGATATTAATAAATTAATGGCCTGCATTTTTCATTCATGAAATAGTTTAGTGGCAAAGCTTCCACTTCAGCAGTGAGAATTTTCAAGGTTTCATTAAGCCTGAAGAGGACACTTGTAGATACAACTGACTGGCAGACTCTGCACTCCAAATATTCCAGTGAAGAGGAGGCTGTTTTACAGCATTTTGCTAAAGATAAATTAGCAATGATTCTACATCAGAATTCAAAATGGGCAACTCTTTCACAGTGAGTTTGGCAAAGTGGTGGGTCACAGGCTACACTATTTTGTTTAAATCACTTCTCCCACACCTCCTTAAAATTCAGACATCCAAACTCAATACATCAAAGAAATGCAAGAGCTCCACTGAACCTGCAGTAATGCACATGTTCCAGGACTCCACACAGAGCTCATCACTACAGAACGAGTACAAACCCCAGGTGTTTCAGAGCAGGAGCTCTGCTCTGACCGTCAGCCAGGGGTAGAGATTAAACATCCCCTCAGGAATTCCCCTCTCCAGCCTCCCATACTGTGAATGCCACTCAGCACTTCTCCCTTTCCCCCAGCTGCCACATGCAACAACCTATTCCAAAAATGAAGGCACACAGACAAAAGAAAGGAGTTTTTTTTTTTGTCTGTCTGCCTGTGACAGAACAGGTTGCTATGAAGGACAGACCTCTAAGGCAAAAGCTCACATCGTAGTCAGATAAACTCCCCCTGTAATTCCTAACATGAAGCATATGAAGAAATATCAAGCCCTTACATGGAGAGTTTTCAACACAGATTTCCTTGGGAGCTAGAATATTTTCAGTTACTTCCAAAGTGCTGAATGATGTAATTGTATATTCTTATTTATCACACACATACATGAATAAAGAGAGGTTACAGCAACAAAAATGCAATTAGAGACCATAAAATCTGGGAATAAGCAATAAACAGAGAAAACAACAAACTCCATACATGAATGAAAAAAATACTGCCATGATTTTGTAATAAATACATGCGAAGAGCAGGTGCTCAGTGCTGACCCAGCAGATGAGGTAATAACCTACACAGCTGATTGGACAACCCTGAATTCATTTTCTCTAAACACTGTTGTAATTTATATCCATTTTCACAGCCACAGCGGTGCACTAAAGAACCTAAAGCACAAGAGTAAAGCTCAGTTATTCAATTAACAGCCCAAGCAGCTGTGAGGATAGAAATTAAAATTATTTTTTCCATAAAATCTGTAATTTCTACAGTGACTTTTAAATTTGAGATATTCTATGTATTAATTTCAAATAGAGGATAATTTAGGCTGGCATTTCTCAGCATTCTGATTGCAACCCGGATGTGTGGTATATTTAATTTCTGTTTTGATTGTTCACGGCTTTCCAGGATTTGGCCTGGGATATGATCTCCCAGCAGCCTTTCCATGGCACTCTAAGTACAGAATTCCAAACTCTGCAACACAGCCTAGACTGCATCTGCTTTATTTTCTGTTCCTTCCTTCCTTCAAATGAAAGTTTATCTCCTCCAAATGAAACTACTGCAAGTCCCAAAAGTGGGGGAAGAATATCAAAGCACAGCATAAATTGCTCTTAACACACCAGCAAAGTAAAAAATAATTTTCATTCAGCTCATCATTTTTGCAGAGACAGCTTTTTTTATCCCTCAAATAAGTAGCTAGACATCCACTGAAGGCAAAACATAAAGACATGGCAATCAAAAGACAAATTTTAAAGTAAAACCTGTGGTTTTTAAATGTACTCTTTCTGACAGGAATTTGGAGTGCACTGCAAGTTAAGTGGTAGTTAGGCATATGTTAGTGAAAGGAAGAAGACTCTGAAAGCATAATTTCAGAGAAAATGCTTTTTGAAAGACTATGAATTCTGGTGGAAAGGCTACTCATCAAAGCCACACGCATACCTTTCACATTTTTGCAAGTTGTACTGTATTTAGCTTCTTTGAAAGCACAACAGGGTATTAACATTTGCCAGAAGATGGAAGAAACTTCCTAAATGTACAAGGAAAAGAGCTATGAAGTGACTGACCTGGGTTGTTGCCAAATCAGGAATCCTGCACAAATTACGTTTTCCATATTTACTCAAGTTTTAAGGAGATTTCAAAAATGAACCACATCTGATCTGCTAATGCGATATTTAACAAAATAATTTTCCAGGGTTCCAAAACCCTGCTCTGTAGAGCATTAAAATAACATGAAATTGACTTGAAAATTCCAAGACAAATGTCATCACAACATGCTAATTGAGAATGGAACCAGGGTATTTCCGTGATCTGAAAAGATCAAAACAGCACAAAGAAACAAATGGAGGGAGCAAAGGAAAACACAATAACAGAATAATTTAGTTTAGTTTAAACACAATAACAGAATAATTAAAATCCATTAGGATGGCAACAACCATCAAGTGCAACCTTTGAGCTGTCACCAGCCTGTCAACTAAGCCAGGGTACTGAGTGCCACATCTAGCTGTGTCCTGAACACCTCCAGGGGTGTGACTCCACCATGCTCTTTACCATCTGAGGTCCTTTCACCACTAAATTTTACTGGATAAGAATAGAAGCAGCTGTGGCTTAGATCAGGCAAATCTAGAACGTACCAAAACCTCAAACAGGCATTTAAAACCTCAAAGAATTGTGCACTTTTTCCTTCAGATATGGCAAACCAGACATATAATGCCCATATATAAGCTAATTCCACTGGAGTTCTGCACTAGGTGACAGATTCACAGCTTGGCTGAAGTGAGAACAGCCCGCAGTGGTCACCTGGTGCCACCTCCCTGCTCAAGGAGGACCATGCCAGAGCCCACAGCACAGGGTTGTGCCCCCATGGTTCTGGGACATCACCGCTGAGGGACTCCACAGCCTCTCTGAACAGTCTTGGTCACTGCCCAGGGAAGTTCTTACATTCAGGTTGAACTGCCTGGTCATCAGTTCCTGCCCATTCCTCCTCCCCCCGGAGCAGAGCCTGGGCCCTGCTCGGAGCCCTCCCTGCAGACAGGGACACCCAGGGCTGAGGGCCCCTCTCAGCTGGGGCTCCTCTCCAGGCTGGACAGCCCCAGCTCCCTCAGCCTTTCCCTGCCAGAGATGCTCCAGGCCCTAAATCATCTCTGTTGCCCTCCCGAAGCTCCATGTCTCTCCTGTCCAGAGAAGCCCAGAACTGCAGCTGCAGGTGATCCTCACCAGGGCTGGGCAGAGGGGCAGCATCACTGCCTGACCTGCAGGCACTGCTCCTCCCCATGCACCCCAGGACACCACTGCCTTTCTCCTCCAGGGCACTGCTGGCTCCTGGACAGCCTTTGGTCCAGCAGGACCCCCAGGTCCTTCTCTGCAGAGCTGCTCTCCAGCAGGTCATCCCCACCCTGTGCTGGTGCTGAGGTTGCTCCTCCCCAGGTGCAGGACCCTGTGTTTGCCTTTGCTGAATTTTAGACAGTTCTTCCCTGTCCATCCCTCCAGCCTATCAAGGTCCTTCTGAAGGGCTGGAGATCTCCTCCCAGCTTTGTGTCACCAGTGAACCTGCAGAGTAAGCAAACTCAGATTCTGCTCATCCCTCAGGTAACTGCTTGCTACCCCAACCACAGAAGAGAAGTGAGACCTGTCTCGTGGGATCTGCAGAGAAGGAATGCCCTGCAAGGGCCAAGCATATAAAAAGCATATATTTGTTATAAAAGCACCTTGCTTTTATAAAAAAAATACTACCTCTCCTGACAAGGTTTGTTTTTTCCTATACCTTCAAAGCCACAACAGAGCTATCAGAATAACATGAGAACATTCTTTCACAGTGTTACTACAGGGAGAAAAAAGCCATCTAGACAACAAAAGAATAGGTAGAAGCAAAGCAACTGCAGCTCCTGCCTGACACCAATGATGAGCAAATCATTTTACAGTTCAAAAACCATGAAAAGGGGTTCTTTTCTAGAACATTTTGAATTTCACTCCAGGTGTGCAGATTACTCTGGTATTGGACTAATGAAGTAGTACTTCCATGGAAGGGGGCTGTCTCTGTGCAGGATTCCTATGCCCACAGCAGGATAAAGCAGAGATGCCAGAAGCATCACACTGTGGGAGACAGGAGCAAAATGGGACTCATGCACCTTGCCTGCCTCCCTGCAACGACTCTCTGTCCCTGAGGTCTGTGCTAAGCTGCAGGGACTGCTCACAGAGTGACAGCAGCCCAGAAAGCACTCCTGGGGAATCAAGTGATCCCTTAACTGTGAGTAGAAGGCCTGCTAGAAAGAGATACTAAAAAAGACTGAAGAATAGCAGCAGTATGTGGGGAGACCTGGGGGATACCTAGGAGGGAATGCAGAGACAAAAATGTGGTGAGAAAAGGAGGATGAAGAACTGAAGCAGCAGACCAGGGGGCTGTCATCATTCTCCACCAGAGAAGGGGACACTGATCCAAAGGAATATTGAGGGTAGCAGATGTCTTTGACAAAAGCCAGCACAAAAGTACACTGGAATGAGAGAGTTTTAAAAAAAATACTGACTTCCTCTCACCCTCTTACCTGCAACAGAATTAACCACAAATCCACCTTTAGGAGAATGTACATGCTTGTTAGCCTTACTTCTATATTACCAAAATACCTGTTGCTATCAACAAAAGGAGTATTTACTGTTCTACAATTTTTCTCCCTCTCAGTCAGACACCAGCTCCAAGTTCAGCTCAGGCATGGAAAGATCCTGTCCCAAGTTTTGCTCTTGCAGATTTAAAGACAAAGTGTCTATTACAAGAGCTTCTGTAATCAAGACCCCTCTGTGAGGTCTCTTGGAAAATCAGGTTTGATTTTGATCTGTCTTTTATACTGTCATCTCCATGGAGAAGTAAGGGTAGTAGAGTCATGTAGAACATTAGCCCTTGACAAATGTATGACAAAAACCCAATTAAGCTGGTGACACTGTTTAGGAGCAGGGCAACTTAACAGCCCAACCTGCTTTTCTGCAACTGGAGATGCTCTGACGGAACGAAAACATAGCTCATCAGTGGGAAGCTAAAACTAAGTGGGATATAAAAGAAGCTCTGCTGAATAGAAAGGGTAGCATTTTTGCAAACTCACATGTCTGTAAATATCTGTGTGTTCAGTGACTTGATAGAGCTGTTCCACCAGATGCCTTGCACTGCAGCTCCCCTCAGAGCCACTAACCCAGAGTGGGTACCAGCCATCACACTGAGGTCCCTGCCAGGTCGAGTTGGCCTTTCAGGTCACCTTACCCTGGGCAAATACCCCCTTCAGCTAGAGCTGGCAGAGAGAATCAAGTGCAGTGTTCCATAAAGCAGAGAGCCAGCAGTGCTGACAGGAAGGGGAAAGAAAAGAGAAAATATAGCAGGGATGTAGTTATTAACATGCATTTTACAAACCAAATGAATGTGAAAATCAAGTTTACATGGTTAACAAGAGTAATATTGCATGGAGGTAACTGACATATCAAACCTCAGAGTACAGGAAAAATGGAAAGAAAGGCCAAAAGCTTATATTTAAAAGAATAAAACCAGGTATTATATCTTCCATAGCTAATTACTGTGAATGAGGAGTTCCTTGCAGGATCAAAATGCTAATAATGAAGCAAGCAAGAAGGATCTAATTAAGATTAGAGTAGACCCATGCTGAACACTTTCTACTTTGCCTCTACGTTTTTTACCTGTGATGAACAAAGACCCTTTGAAAGCAAAAAAAGCAAGTTTCTGGTCTACTTGGAAATGTTATTTACTTTGTAAGCTTCACATAACAGCAGATTTTGGAAAAGTACTCAGCCTTACAAGTGCTCAGTGGGAGCAGATATCAAACTTTAGAGAGAAAACAACATTGCTAATTATCCCTAGATAGGTTTTTTTTCTACAACTTCCTTATCTCTCAGAGGGTCTATTCTCAAACAGATATTTGGCATGAAATTCACAAAACATAGGGACTATCTTGGCTCCGTGACAACAATCTGGTGTAAATGCACACCTGAACACGGCAGTATCTGATCATATCTCAGGAAAATGTTGCTGAAAACAACAGAATCAGAGAACAGTTTGGGTTGGAAAGGACCTTAAAGATTATCGAGTTCCAACCCCACTGCCATGGGCAGGGACACTGTCTGCAAGACCAGGTTGCTCAGAGCTCCATCCTTAAACAGTTCCAGGGATGGGATACACAGAACTTCTCGGTTTCAGTACCTTGCCTCCCTCACAGTAAAGAATTTTTTCCTAATATCCAATCCAAACCCACTCTCTGTCAGCGTGAAGCCGTTCCCCCTTGTCCTGTCACTCCAGGCCCTTGTAAAATGTCTCTCTTCACCTTTCTTGTAGGCTCTCTTCGGGCACTGGAAGGCCACCATGAGGTCACCCCAAAGCCTTCCCTTCTCCAGGTGAACAATCCCAGTACTCCCTGCTTTCCTCAGAGCAGAGCTGCTCCATCCCAGTAATCAACTTTGGTGTTTCTCCTCTGGGCTCACTCCAAAAGGTCCATGGCCTTGCTATGAAGGAATCCTCCTTCAGTCAGACTAGACAAAGAGAACTCATTCACTACATAAAAACAATGGCTAATAAAGGCTGAGAAACTGGGGAAAAGGAAAAACAAGGTAATTATTTGTTATCCAAGAAGCCACAATACCAAAATTATGAGTCCTTAGCAGAACTGCACTCAGCAAAGGATTACAGGGCTAAATCCTGGCTGTGCTGAAGTCAGCTGGAACACTTCTGTTGACTCAGAAGTAACCAGGCTTCACTTCCCCTATTTTACCACATACTTTATTACTCATTTTGCCCCCACAGTTCTTTCTGTATTCATGTACTGGCCTGAGTATCACAGGAGCTCTTTAGGTCTCTTTCTTTTTTTTTGTTGTTCTTTTTGTGAAGGAAAATGAATAGTTGTCCAGCATCTCTATCTGTTTACTGTGTGGGAAAAAGGGATTTTGCAATATTTCTTCTCCACAAACTCTACCTGAAGAAACTCTCATTTTAGTTTTCTCCAGAGGTCTTCAGGCATAGATTTACCTGTGCAATAACACCATGCATTGAACTTGAATGACCGTGAAGTGCCTGAGGGAATTGTTATAAAGGGCATCATACTCATACAAGAATTATTTCTCTTTGGTTTTCTCATTTTGACTGGCATAATACTGCATCACAGAACAGATCTCTGTAGCCTTTGCTTTTATTGTCTTCTTTTACCTAAACTGTCTCCTATTGAGCCCAGTCCCAACACTTAAATTTGCAGCATTGCTCCACAGTACCAAGCTACACTGTGCATAGAATAATCAGCAGCACTAAATACAAGCTTGTTCAAACAGAAAGGTGACATTAAGCTCTGCTTCGGAGTATTGGGTACTGAGGTGTTGTACCATTCCAAAGGATAAATCTGAGAATATATTTCTGAGAGCACCACACAGTTCATTGGCACAAATTCTTCTTACAGACCATTAGAAAAACAAAACCACTCAGAAGTTTAAAATAAAACAACTATTTGAGTAAAAGACTTGTGGTTGTTCAGCCTAGAGAAAAAGACTGTGGGGAGACCTGATAGCAGTCATATGTGGAAAAGAGAAGAAAAAAAACATCTCTTAACTTATAGCCAGGGGGAACTTCAAGTTAGATATCAGAAAATGTATTCTGTACATAAGGGCAGCAGCTTACTAGACTGGACAGCCTTGTGGGTTGTGGAATTTCTGTGAAGAGGCTATAAAAATTATTAGATAAATATTTCTGAAAAACATGAAAGATGGTAGACTTAGATTAGATGTTAAAAAGAAATGGATCCTAGAACAGGATACTCAGAGAAGCTGTGGCTGCCCCATCCCTGGCAGTGTTCAAGGCCAGGCTGGATGGGGCTCTGAACAACCAGGTCTGGTGGGAGGTGTCCCAGCCCATGGGGCATGAGATGATTGCTAAGGTGCCTTCCAACCCAAACCATTCCAATGTGCTGGCAGAGCTGCCAGCCATAGGGCAGAGGCCTCTGAGCATCCCCTGCAGACAATGGCTTGGCACAGGTTTCATTGTGACTCCACCATCAACTGGTGCTGCCCTGTGTTTTGGTGCAGCACTGCCTCATTGTCATGGCTTGACACTGGCCAAACACCAGGAACCCACAACAGCCACTCACTCGCCCTTCCCTGCCACAGCTGGGCATAGGAGAGAGAAAAATTATTGAAGGGTTCATGAATTGAGCTTAAGCCATGGTCTTGGACTTCAAACCACCTGCAAAGCCAGGTATGTTTTTATGAAAATTGCTCTTCTCCACAATGTACCCAGACTGGCACTGCCAACTGCCCCCAGCCCCAAATGCTCATGGTTGACAGAAATCTCTAGTACAGTCTTTGAAAAAGAAATTATAGGAGAAGAAAAAGACACCATTTCTGCACTGAAAAGAACTATTTCTTTTTGCACTTGGGATTCACAGTTATATTACACAAGTCCAAATTCACTGGGCCATTAAATATCAAATGTTGGCTCAGTTCACACCAGTACTTTCCGTTTCCTTGCCTTTGCCTGCCACTACAGACTAACCCTTTGGCCACCACAGTCCAAAGTCACCTCAGGTTGGTAGTTACTGGCTAGTAGACAATCTGCAGCACAGATTTAATTGCCATATTTCTCCTTAAAGACTCCAAAAGAGTATTAAGCTTTGTAGATCAAGAAGAAGAAAGCAGCCTGGATTCTTGGTCTGAGCAAGCTGCACATCCAGGATTTATGTAGTGTATCCTGATGGAAGAAAGGCACTACTGTGTTATTTTCCCTGGGTTCAAAATACCACGTGGAAGCCAGTGCCTGCCTCATGGGAATCATTCAGGTGATAAAAGTAGTTCCAGAACGACTTTTCTCTCCAGAGAGAACCACAGCCCTTCCCGCCCACGTCATATCAGGTGATAAGGACTCTAAATGAATTCATGCCTGCCTACATTAAGTCAATTTCTGAACTGTAAAGCAGCAGAACTCTCATTACATGTACAAGCTGGGCTTACACTCCCCCCTAAGCAAGAAGACAAAGAATTTCTTGAAAGTCACTGCATGATCTTCCTACAAGATCTGTAACTTTGCTACCCCTTCTTAATAGCTTCAGCAGTGGCATAACCTTCCCTGACTTTGTCCAAGCCTGCAGACTCCACTAAGCCACACTTCCATCTGTGTTTAGGAATATGTGGGAGAAGGAAGGGGAGGCTGCATCTCTGCTACACAATAAATACCTTCTGAACATAATCTGGTATCCTGCTACATTCCAATAAAGTTTACATGAGCCATATCAAAAAACCAAATAATAGCACAAAATAAAAGAGGTATGTAGCATTCCACAAATTCATACTCATCCTTCTGCCAGGTGGTAAGAGCCAGGTACGAAACAGACCCAAACCCAAGCCTCAAATAAGCCAGTACAGGTATTAAGCCTATTTTAAAGAAGCATCTTACCAAAAAAGCCAACTACTGCAGAAAGAAAATTAGTGTAATGTGCTGATCACTGAATAATTCAAATATATAGTCACATATACAGTAAAATATCTTTAAACTGAACAAGATGAATTTTAATAACAAAATTTATAAATGAAATAAAGGCCAAGAGGTGGACAGCATATAAAGGATAAAGCTTTCTCAAGAAGCAAAGGTTGCACTGCACCTGTAGGTGGAAGTCTCAGTATATAAATCAGTTCACTGCCAGGAAAACCACTGCCTGGAGGAACAATCTCCTTTTAGTATCTTACCAGGTATATAAAACTACAATAACACTAACAAAGCAAACCTAACTCTGTTGCCTTTGGGCAGACTAGAACCCACACGTATTTCTATTTTTACACCCCCAGCCAGGCAGCTCATATGCCCTGAAGTCACTTAGAGCCATCACAAGTCTGCTGTCCCTGTAGCTTCTCATCTCATGTGCCCACTTGCTTTAATTATTCTGTTGCTTGCAAGAGTTCCTGCTTCTAAAGCTGCAAGTTTATGTCCCCATAAAGCAGATGAATATTGACAAAAAAGCCCATAAAATTATCAGGATCTCTCTGTCCCTCTTTGCTTGCACTTCCCCCTTCCCCTTCGAGTTCAGCCTTTTTGCTCTGTACTGTGCAATTCCACAGCATAACATCTGTAGTTGTGACCATTAGGTATTGTAAGAATGATCCTTCAAGGAGAACATTTCAGTTGTGCAGCCAATGAGTAGAAACATGAGCTCCCACATTACCTAGGAAAGAGAGTGATGGATGCTCAGTCACTTTGGATTTGGAACACAGAGGCTGAGTCAGGGCAGCCCATCCTCTCTCTGCCTGCAGGCCAAACTGACACTCTGCAGCCAGATCCAGTCCTTCCCTTTCTCTGTTACATTTGGAAAGGTCAGCATCTATTTATGTGTTTGCACCGACTGAGACAAAGCCCATTTGGCTTTGCATTATTGCAGATAAAACAAAACCCACCAGGCTCACCCCAGGCAGCCTGGCCCAGCTGCTTGGCTGGAGACATCCAGCAAGCCAGGCTGACCAAAGCCCAGATCAACAGGGGACAGAAAGCAGCTCCTTGGTCCCACTCAGCTCACTTCCACAAGGGCACATTGCCCTTCCTTCACTGAATTACTTCAAACTAAACACGTTCCAGCTCAAGTTTTCCAGCACAAATTAGATTTTCACTGTCAGGTGTGTTTGCACCTTGTCTCCACAGAGCAGTTTCACAAACACTGTGGCTCTTGCTTAGCTGAGCAGCCAGAGCAGAGGATGCTCTATTGCAGCTTTCCTAACACACCACACAAACTGGTCCAATTACACAGCTCTTAACTAGTCAGGATGGAATCACAGTGGAATCACAGAGGTAGGGGATTCTCTTAACTAAATATTAAGCCACATTTTTGTTTGGATCACCCTGATGCCAATGGCTAAAGATTATCCAGGACTGAAGGTGATGCTTCAAGTTTTAGCTTTCGTATTTTCCAGATTCTGTTCTGCATTCTGAACTTCATATCAAGTGTCAGCAAGTTCTCCTCACAGTTTAGTCAGACAAAACAATCCTTTTCCAGCCTGAGAAGCAAGGACACCACTGCAGCTTCAGGCCCAAAACATGCAAACAGCAGTGAACTGAGGAGAGCAATGTGGGAGGATAGGACTTCATAACCTGGAGCTGTAATTGGACAATTACCCCAATATGGAAATGGACCAAAACTTATGAAAGTGTGAAAACTCGTGACCCATCATCCACCTTGGGTGTAGCCTCAGCTGAGCTCTTGTACTGCTCAAGGTGTATCCTTTGAGCCATTTTAATAAATCCCTACTTTATTCTTTAACTCTGTCCAGCCTCTGCTCTAGGTAGCCTCTCAAGGCACCAAAGGGAGGATTCATGCTCCAAAAGAGCATAATTTGTCAGGTCTCTACAGACAGTATGTCATCTCCCAGTTTATGAAAAGCACTGTATAATACAATTGCTTGAATAATAAAAAATATATTAGTTGCCTTCCTAAAGCACTACTTATATTTCACAATATTTAAATACCGCTTCACATTTTAGTATAGAATGTTTTCCATATTTCCAATAACTAATGTTAAGTGCATTTTCATTTTGAGTCAATATATGTAGCCCAAATCAAGAACAGACTTTGCATATTAAAGTAGGCATAGGGAACAGGAAAAAAATGAAGAAAGAAAAAAAGGGACCAAAAGGGAAAGCACCAAGAGATCTCCCCAAATCCTAACTAAATACAACTCAAAGACATACAAGGAGGTACTATTTAGGCAGCAGAATTAATGGAAATAGAAATAAAAGCTGTTTAATAGAATGCCTGTAGACCTAAAATTTACGTCCATATCCAAGAAAAAAAAATCACAAATGACAGCCAATACCTCACTGTATTTCTCTAAGCAGTTCTTAATTACAGAGCATTACTGAGGATACAGTACACTGCTAGCAAAAAATTAACAGTGCACATACAAAATCAACAGCAGGGGCAGTAAATTCCTGCCTGCTGCCAATGCTGCAGCCATCAGATCCTGGTCCATGTTGCCTCAGGTGGTTTCCCATTTTACACACAGCTTTTGGATCACCTGGGTCTAAAACCAGTCCAACAAAGCAGAGTGTTTGTCCTAAGGAAGGTAGCACTGTACTCCTAGAGGGGTTGACTTTCCTTACACAGCTCCAGCTTCCCATTCCAGCCTGGATGTGCTCATCAGCTCCCAGCCAACCTGTCCCAGAGCCCACAGCTCTGCTGGAACCAAAGGCCACCTCCTTCCTCGGGATGGTTTTCCTGTTATTCTCAGCATGCAAAAAGGGAAAAAGCCTGCATCAAACTCCCTTTCCCAACCTATTTTTTCCCTGAAATAATTACAAATTATTCTACTTGCTGCAGGCTGTAACTCTAAGAGCAGGGAATTTGCTTTGAAACAGCACCAGCAGGATGACACAAAATCTCTGGCAAAAGAGGTTGTGAGCAACCAAGAAAAACCAAATAAGCTCCCAAAATTTAACAGGTACCTTGAATGAAAAGCACAAATCACACAGCACAATCATCAAGTAAGTCACTGTTACCCAACACACCATTCAGAAAATCCAGAAAATGTCAGAGAATGTCTCCATTTTACATTTACAGTTACAGCAACTTTTTGTCTGCCTTTATAGTAGTGGTGGGAATTTAAACTTTAAACAAATATTTGTATTACATGTGTGATTTGGAAAATATCTTCCTTCTCCTGATCACAAAGCACCCAGAAACAGATGCTACATTTCCTTTTTTTTTTTTTTTTTTTTTTTTTTTTTTTTTTTTTTTTTTTTTTTTTGTGGCTGGCAGTTATTCCTGTTGGATTTCTCCAACACCATTTGTGATGACTATTCATGAGGAGCTCAGTGCAAGTAGCCACTCTTGTAACTGACAGCTTCTGCAAGTCAAAACTTCACAAGGGATTTGAGCAGCTGAGGAACCATATTTTAGTAATTTAAAATAATTTACTGGTACCAAAAGTGTCTAACTGCTTTAGTCAAATACAATGAAAGTAGAACATTTTTTTCAATTAACAATTTTATTTTGCCAGATTAAAAAGTTAAACTTCTGAAATGTCTTTTGAAATGTATTCACTCCTCTACCCTCCAAAACAATGCATAGCAGAATGAAAAGTTACATTTGATTTAACTGAGGTTTTTAATCTCTTGGGGGATGGAGAAGGGTGACCTCAGAGATTTAACTCAGTTCTTCCTTGCTACAGGCTTTTGCCAACAAGCACCAAAAATCAGAAATTTGCACAAAAAATTAATTATTGGGGTGAGCAGTTTTTTCCTCTCTAATGCTAAAGATGCTCCTCTCACGTGGTTTTGAGTTACATCCCAGCTGCTCCTGGGGTTACACCCTGCTCCCCCAGAGCAGCTAAAAACACCTGCAGGAGTCTCTGGAGCCTGGTCCCACCATCCCAGCCCATGGGCAGGGGTGGGAGTGCCAGCCCTGCCTGAACCCCAGGCTCTGGGAAGGGTCTGTCTGTCTGTGCCACCAGGGACTGCAGCCCTGGGCACTCACCAGCACACAGCTCTGTCCTGTTCCATCAAGGGCCACAGTGGTGACAAGATGATTTTCGAGTCACCCGGGAACTTTAGCGGCCAGCCCGGCTTCTCCTGGCTGCGAGGATTGCGCGGCTTCTCCGCAGGGGGAGAGATGGTGCAGTCAGTGACATAGCTCATTCCTGCTCCCAAAAACTTGAACTCTCAACATCAAGAAAGTCTTCTCAACATCAAAAACGTGGGTAAAACAACATGGAGGGGCAGCCTAAGAGGAGCTGCTTCCAGCATCTGCAGTTACTGGTTAGTGCAAAACTCTGCAGTGTCAAATTTTGTCCTCATAAACTGCAATGGAGCACTGAATGACTATTTCCACATAAAAGCTTTTTTCTTCTGCAAATTTCTCCCTTGGTGGCTCAAAAACTTGAAAAAAGAAAAGGAATAACATAATCACTCAAAGTCTGAGGAAAAAAGAGGCAGCAGCAGAGCTGATAAAAAGAAACTCCTACAGCTGAAGTATTACATTAAAAAAGTTAAAATGAAATGTTGTAACACCACCAAAACCTTTTAACCTTTTCACTTCAAAGAATAATTGAAAAACTAATGAAGTGATACTAAATTTATATTTTCATGAAATAGCATTTTTAGTGGAAAAGCACTCTGTCAGAAAATGTTGACCCAGCTGTAAGAATTTTATCTACAGACTGCTCAGAAGAAAAATTGTTCTATTTTGTATTGCTCACATTCAGAAGTAAGTGACATTTTACATGTTAGCTTTGGACATATTTATTTTTGTATAACAGGAAATACAGCAAGTTCCCTATTTAGTTTTGAGTTACATTATCCTAGAAGTTAGTCACTGGTTCAGGTCTGAGAAATCTTCTGCAATCACCAAACTGCTCAAGCCCAGCAATGTGGATGGAGCCATTTTTATTTATTCCAGAGGATTTTTTTTTTATTATATCAACATAGCTGTGGCCCTTTACATTCATGTTACATCCCTATGGCATTTCAGAGTATTAACCATATTTTGTGAGTTGTTTTAAGCTTCTGGATACTTTTGAAAGGAATATTCATCTTCCGGAAAACTGCTTGCAAGCAAGCTAATAATAGACACCACTCTTCAAAGCAGGAGCCTGAAAAATTTAGGCAAGTACTTCTCTTGAAACAAAGACAGAAGCAGAAAAATGCATTTTAAAAATTGCTGCAAATAAATCCTCCTTAGATTTTAAGCCTACCAGGATTTAGTCTGATAAAGGCCTACAAAATTCCCCTGGGCAAAATGCATGGGAATAATACATCAAATTAGAGGCAGTGGTACTTGCAAGGAAAGAAGGAGCAGTAGTGAGTAGCACTTGTCAGAAGCAAGCTGCCCATCACCTCACTAAAGAGACAGCATTCCTTGGTTGGAACATTCTAGGGCTGGAGCAGGATGAAAATTCCCCTTTTCCACCACCAGCCCTGCGGCAGCATTCACCCACCCCCTCTGCAGCCTGCCTGAAAAGCCTGAGGACATGAAGTCCCAGCTGCTTAGCCCCTGTTGGGAACCAGGAGCTTCTCTCTTCAGGACTTCCCAGATCTTTACTCTTGATCTTTGCTGAGAAACTTTAAGGACAGGTCTTAGCTTCCTGGGGACCAGTGTAGCTGCAAAGACCATGATTTCTCTCTAACCTCTGTGAAGGAGCCCATCCAGCAAGCTGCTCTGTGCTGTGAAAGGAGGTAGGACACCTCTGTGGCCAAGCAGAGTGCCAGGTTTTAATAAAAAAAAACCCAAATCTGTCACAAAACAGAGACCTCCCTCTGCCAACCCAGAAGGGGTTTCCTGAAACCTTGGACAGGACACACACTCTGAGCACCTGCTGCCAGTATCTTTGTGGTACAAAGTTCTGCCAAGGATCCTGCTTTTCTCCAATAAACAGTGCAATAGAGCAGCAACAAATCACACTAATCATCATAAAGCTTACAGCCACTGCTCTGCAACATGTCATAAACTCTCTATCAGTCTCCAGAAGTCCAGTCCAGCTGGGACATCCCTTTCCAGTTGTACTGCAGGAAAAACCCATTTGCCAGGCAGGTTTCAGCATCTGCTTGTTTGCTGAGCTAGGAGCAGGCTGAGGGGGGCAGAGGTCCATCATCCAGTCCATGGCAGCAGGGACAAGTGACAAGACTGAGGACCTGGCACCCTGAACAAGACTCAGCTGTAACAGAGCTCCTCTGGATCATGTAAACACAGACAGGGGCTGCTTCCATCTCCTCTGCCCCACACTGCAGCTCCCCCTCACTCCTTCTCCATTAAACTAAACTCATTCAAAGTAATAGCTCTGGTTTTGAGATCTAAAAACTACCTTTAAAAAAGACCCCTGAAACATCTTTGATGTTTCATTTGCAGGATGAAGTTAACAAATAAGAACTCTGCTACACATTTAACTGAAACAGCAACAAATGAGAAACCCTGTGTGGATGAATCAACACCGAGAGGCTGAATAAATATTATTTTACCTCTATACCTTGAATTTAACATTTTGAAGTAGCAGGTAAATCAATTAATACAGCCAGAAGTTTGGCTTTCTTTAAGGGTGTAGCCACATAAAATATTTGTGTTCAACATACAAAATTCAATATAACAAACTCACTATTTAGTATCAGTTCCTGTATTAATTAAAAAATACAAGCAGCAGCCTAGATCAGTATTACAAATTGCCAGCTCTCAAAAACCCTGCACTTAACCCAAAGCACCTCTGATAGACATTAACCAACCACTTCCAACATCCCAAAACACAGCAAGAATCAACAAAGGCAAGCTGCTGGCTTCTCTTATTGAGCTTACATTATTTGTCACCAATGAAGTTCATTAACTTGGAGGTAACTGGGGACACCCTCACACAAAGCTCTGTCCCATCCTGGCTACACAGGTCTGAACAGAAGCCATTGCAAGTGAGGGATCAGGCTCACAGGGACTGCAACCCCTGATTGAAATGCAGAAATCACCCTCTTAAAACAGCCTGAACCAAACTCTTTTGAAATCAAGACAGGTGACCCAATTCCATCCCTTGTGTATATTCCAAAAAGCAGCCAGGGATGTATTAAAATTCATACAACCAAAATTTTCAGAATGTGGAAGTAATAAAGCAGATGCTGTTTGGTATTGAGAAATAAAGATACAATTTCTTGATGACCTTATTTATACTCATTCATATCATGTTACCATTTAGTATTTTAATACTTAAAATGAAAACATGGTTACTAACCTGTGGGAAGAGAGAGTAAGTTGCATTGTCAATTGTGACAGAATATAAAAATTCCCCATCAAACCAGAGGTTCTTTCCCATGGGGGAATTCATCTTTGTCATAGCAAAGAGCTGCCCAGGGTCACAGCATTCTTCCAGCAGCTTCCTAGAGAAGGGAACAAAAGAGAAAGGGATATTAATTGGAGCCTCATCACACCTTGTTAATCATCACCCCTCACATCCGTGTTCCTGCTGCCCTCAGGTGCTCCCAAGCCACACTTCCCAGCCAGCAGATGAACCATGGCACTCTTTTTTGCTTACAAAAGAGCCAGAAAACCTGCTTTAATTTCAGAAAATCTTAGAAGCAGAAAAAAAAATAGATCTAAATTTTCATTCAGACTGACAGAGGAACAAAATCAAGATTCAGCAAAAGAAGCTCCATCCTCTACAGCTTATTTTAATGGGTAAAAAACTGGTCTCCAACACACAGAGAAATCAGATAAGCTCCTTTGAAAACTTGATCCAATGTACATAAATATTCACTACCAAATGTTATTTATGAAGAGCAGGCCTCCTAAAAGCCCACAGTTCCATACTTAGGTATGGAAATGTTGGCACCTCTCTTCAGTTACTGGATGTCCTTGTGCAACATTCCCAGCATTATTAGAGCCTGCTTCCTAAGTGAAGGGCAGCTTGAGTCATCCCAGTGTGATGGATATATATAGAGAGAGTGGCTGTGCTTGTTAGTGTCCTGGCTGAAACTCCATATCCTCTTACTCCTTCATGTCCCAAAAATACTACTCAGCCTGAGTGGAAATTGGACAGTTGGTGAGGCGGTTGAAGGTTATCCTGAAAATTCTGTACCACAGCAAACTCAGCAATTAATATCCTAAAACACAGAATGATGGAAAGCTCTAAAGGTCCAGAGTATCCTGTATTTCCCAAGCCTACATGGCACTAGGAACACTCATAAATGTACATAAAGCACACACTGCAGAGTTCCACCACTATGGTGTAATATTATGTTATTCTATAGATTCCTCATATACTCCAAAGGTAATCCCAAAGAGACTGGAACCATTTCCAGTGGCTGCACAGGAGCTGTGAGCAGAAAAACCTCAATTATTAGTGACTACTAAAATGCTTGATGTAGCTCTTCTCCTCTGCAAAAGAGGAGATTTTATTCAAAACCATAAAGTTATTCACAAAAATTTAAACATTTTTTAAGTTTTAATACTACTTTTCACCTCAAAAGTGGTATTAAAAACACATTATTTTCCCTATCAAAAATTGATTTTGCCGTAAGTTCATAATTCTCTGCAAATGTGTGAGTATTATTTTTCAGACACACTTCAACTGAAGTAGTAATAAGTTCCCAGCAACAAAATCCCTGAGAATGTGGTAGAGTCCCCAAGGCTGGACATCCTCAAGACCAACAGGACAAGCTGCTGCACGTTCCCATTTAGGTCTGATTCACACAAAAGGCTGGAAGAGGTGATCATCTGAGGCCCCTTCCCAGCCTGGCAGGTCTGTGGTTCTGGAGCTGAGTGCTGCAGAGCTGGTTTATGTCCCTCTGAGCAGGACACAGCAATGTGCCAGCCAGAGCAGCGATTCCCATTCCAAGAACACCAATGGCTTCATCTGCAACCACCGAGGAGAGGCTTCACGTCACCCTCCTGCCTATGCCCAAATAAAGCCTTCATCACACAACTGTGAAAAACAAATCACAGCAAGTTTGAAATCTCTCATTGAATAACCTTTGCAAAACAGCGTAAAGCAGGCACGGAATACTGTTCCAAACACAAGATTTGACAGTGGAGATTTTTCTGGCTGTCCACAAACCAATCTGCAGATTTTGGAAAATTATTTCTCTCTCTCAAGTGGAAAGAAAATAATTCTGCATATTTTTCATTCCCCACAGCAACACTTTCAAACAAAAAGATAAATTAATCCAAGATCAGCTGGAGACATTTGTTACAAAATTGTATAACACAATTAAAATTTTCCAGTGAAATTCTGCAACTCACACCTCCTCTGGAAGTTCAGTCTGAGCAAAAAGCACAAAGAAACACCCAAGTAACTTAGTAGAAAATTATCTAGGGAGCGTTTTATATTAATGAATCTTTTCTTGGCCAGAGTAGACTAAAGAGCTAAGGAACAGCTCTTCGTAGTCCTGCCCTATTTATTAGGTGAGATATGCATCCCTACTCCTTCCTCTCCCCTAAAATGCCTTCTTCCAATTCCCACAGAATGGTTCATTAATAAACCTATTATGAAAAGCAGTAGGGGTCTCCTGGAAGGGCCACAAATAGGCAGGCCACTCGTTCAAGAATGAAGCTGTGTGTATGAACACAGAAATCTTGTGCACTCGTGTGTTCTCCGTCAGAAAAGAATAATTTATTAGAAGTTTTTTTCTGATCCAAATCACGAAGTCACAAAGCAAGAAGAGCTTCAAAGGAAAATCTTCATTGAAAAGCAAAATGGATTCAAATACAAACCTATAGCAGGATACTTTTAAGGATTTTATTATTTCAGGGGGACTGAACTGTTTGCTGAGCTTGATTAAAATGTACTGTATAAATGTTACTATAGAGTTTGCAGAACTGCAGCAGCTTTCAGTCAGGAATCTCAGCTCACTGCAAGCATTCCTTCACTTGCAGGACATTAACAATATGTTTTTGATTCAAAGTTCTCTCCAATTCAGAGAAGACCTGAATGTGAGAGGACTTAATATTGGGGTTGCAAAGGCACTGGGGGCCCTCAGATCCAAGAGCACTTAGGGGACAAATCCATACTTGTGAGAGAAGCAGCAGAAATGTTTCTTGGAGAATCTCACTTCAAGCCACTCAGATTTCAGCTGTAACTGGGCACCAGACAGGTCACTAAGCAAAAGGCAGACTCAGCACTGAGGTCTTCACCTGAATTCATTCACAAAAGCTTTCATAAAACTCCAAAACTACTTATTCTTCACCTTAAGTTAACAAACTTTGCAGTCTGATTTCAGCTTGCAGACAGTTAATGCTTAATTGCACCCTGGTGTGACTCAAGTCCTAGTCAATAATGACACAGGAGCTATTTTGAACATCCCTGATGCAGCAAATATGGTATCTGAAAAAAAAAAAAAAAAGACTATTCCATGGCATGGGTTGTCAGCTAGGAGGTCACAGCTCTTTAGCTGTCTCCTCTCTGCAGGTGGGGGCATGCCTAGCACAGCATCATTTTTCCAGCTGCCTTGGGATGCTTTCCTGCATGAAGCCAGCACTGTGCACGGCAGGGGGAGCAAAGTTCTTCCTCTAAGCTTTTTCCTTTTAAATCCATGCAAGTGAGATGCACTGCATTCACGTGAAAAAAAAAAAAAAAAAAAAACAACAACCAGACCGATGGGGAGCCACTTGGGCAGCAGCAAGAGGAAGGCACCTTCACAAAGATTCTACAGGGAAGTGGTAGAATCACCATGCCTGAACTGTTCAGAAAACAAGGGTGATGCAGAGCAGAGACTACAGTTTGATGCTGCTCCTGCAGGTCCCAGCAAATGCCAGCAGTGCCCTCACTGAACAAGGGCATTGATTCAACCATTGCACAAAAATGTTAACATGAGACTTATTGTTTCATTACAGTATGGCTTTAATGGAGCATAAAATAATGACTGAGGCTCACACCCAAGTCTGAGATAAAAATAATTTGTGAATTGCTTTAGTCAGACTCTGCTCAGCTGCCTTGATTTAGGTGGCATCATGCTAGCCTTGATCTGGTGACTACAAAATGGAGCAGGATCTGACAGCACAGCCTGACACAAACCTTCCCTTTACATGGCAGCTCCCATCCACCTCAACTTCCCTTGGTTTGTGTTGGGATCAAATGTCTCTGAAGGTCCACAAAAAAAAAAAAAAATTGGTTTTGGAGTTTTGGTTGGTGTCAAGACAAAAACCATCAGGCCTTCACTTAAAACCAGGGTTTTGTGGAGCTGCTGGAATCCAGAGTACAGGTGGTTGGTTGGGTGGTGGTAGGGAGGAGTTGCATAGATCCATTTCACTGCAATTTATTATTGTTTCCATCTACATACCCCCCAGCAGAGGCAGGAAGACCTGCCAAGAGCCTTGTGCAGTTCTCAACTGAATCAACACCTATTTCCCAGTGTGTGCATCCTCTACTGGAAATACTTCAGGGATTAAAATCAATAGTGGCTCTGAAACACATCTGGCTTGACCACCTCTAAAAGCCTCAAAATCTAATCCTGAAATTCTCCTCATTATGTCTTTGGTGTAATGTTTCCATAAGAATAACACATCCCTATGTTTTTGCAAGAAGTTCACGTGGCAGGGGAGAAACCAAAATCACTGCTTAATATTATATTGTCTTTAGTAACTCTGTTCAGAGTATGATTTTTTGGTACTTCAGGTTTTGGCTGTTTTGAAAATTATTTTTCCTCCCTCCTTTAGGAGATCCTTAAAGGAGGCTGCTCAAATTCCAACCTCCCCTCTGATGAGCAAAAAGGTTGGAGTTTTCTGAACTTCTTACTATGAACAAAGCTTTTTACTCTTTCCATAATTCCTGTGGCTATTCTCTCTTTTTCAAGATCCACCCCTAAATATTTCATTCTAAATAAAGCCTGGAAATATTATTTCTAGAGTAGCTACCCCCCTGCTAACTACAGGGACAAACTGACTTCTCATTACTCACACATCCCATGCCATCCAAGAACAGACAAAAAATCTAGGCTCATATCCCATCTCCCAGAGTAGGCAGCAGCCAATGCCTGCAGCTGTAAGAGAGCCCTCTCAAGCACCACATAATTGCCATTTTTCTGGCCATTTTTTGCTCCAAGCTGGCAGTCTGGGATTTTTATGGCCCTACAGAATTCTATAAAGCCATTCAAGTAAAATCACTGGTTCTACTACAATCAGTGAGCTTGGAGCTGCAGCTGACATTTGGCTTCTGAATATTCTGTGAAAACATTGTTGGGTTTGGTCACACACACTGAATTTCTCTTTCCTGAAATTCTATTTTCCTAAAAAGCTCAATCTAATCCTTGCAGTTGGGGATTAGCTTGGAGAATTCACTGACACCTTGAGGTTTTCATGGTGTTTAAAGCACCTTACTACTCCAGGCATACCACCCCACTCAAGATTAAATTAAAAATTATCCTCAAAACAACTTTTAGGGAATATGATCTTAAAACCTCCCTCCTAAGAAAGATCAGCTGGACAAGTATCAAATGAATAGGAGAATGGCCAGTGCAAATGCTCTTAATATCCACAAAAGCATACCAAATTGGGATTTTGGGACAACAGTCATAGTTGAAGCTCTATAGCTAACATCAAGGCCTTTGCCAAATACAACATCTAAATCAAGAACACATTGCTGTGCATAGGTTCACTTCTGAAAATACCCAGTTACCTAAGCTTGAAGAATAGGTCTAAATGCAACAAAAAAGAAACATGAAAAGAGTGGATAGCACAGAGCAGAACAGATATAATCTAATTTACTCCCCAGCCAAGGTCTCTACAATATGGTAAGATTTTACAAAGACTGAAGTCACAACCATATTCCTCCTCACATTTATTATTATATTGTTTCTTGGTGTGAAGCTTTCAGCCTATTTCAATGCCACCTGCAGCAATTTCTGGTGTCTGGACTTTACAAGGATCATGCAATATTTCCCCAGCTTCCTCAAGAGAGGAAAGTTATCAGGACAACAAAGAGCTTGCAGACAGTAAATCATGCCTGGCACCGCAACCTGCATGAAAGGAAAGAGGTTGCATTGCAGAGACCACAGATTAAGGACAATTAATGAAAAACATCTTCACTAGCTTAGCAACAGAGCTGCTGTGACTTTTTAAAGTAAGAAATTAAACTACAAATTAACGATCACTTGTTACAAATTGCCAATTAATAGCTGGGGAGGAAACTATGAAATCAAGAACTTGCACTTTTTCTGCATCATCAGTATCATTTTTGAATTTTTTTCCAGGCTTTTTTTGAGGCGCCCAAACAGGAAACAAAGTATTTTATTTAACCTGAGAATACAGTTTT
Organism: Peucedramus taeniatus; assembly: GCA_013400575.1. Classification (NCBI taxonomy): domain Eukaryota; kingdom Metazoa; phylum Chordata; class Aves; order Passeriformes; family Fringillidae; genus Peucedramus; species Peucedramus taeniatus. The sequence goes on from WBNO01011736.1 coordinate 24,175, forward strand.
CACTATCTACTTTGATTTATCCAGAGAATATTTACCTTTTTAAAGGTAAATAAATTTATTATTTAAATCATTACCTAATTTAATATCACTGATCTGGTGCCACCCATGCAGTAGAGTTCACAGTTGTTTCCCAGACTGCAAAAGAAATAGAAAACTGCTTTTCCACCCTGTGGGATGATATGGTTACCTCATCTTTGCTGCTTTGGCCTTGAACAAACCCTGCTGCCTTCCAGAATGTAAAATCTGAGCTGTCAGACACCACAGCACCTCATCCTAATAATCTCTGACTGATTTTGTTTAACTCTATTTTGTTTTAAAAAATATACAAGTGACACATTTTTCTTCCAGACACATTCAAAGTGTTATAGAAAATGGGGGATTTGACTTCGATTGTACATGTAGGCACATTAAATTGGAGAACTACAGATGAGGCTAAATTTGCCAGGGACTACGTTTTTGACTGAACAATGTTTGTGAACTAGAAGAAACCAGGATATAAAGCTGAGAAAATTGGGATTTTTCAGCCTGGAGAAGAGAAGGCTTTGGGGTGACCTCATTGTGGCCTTCTGGTGCCTGAAGACAGCCCACAGGAAAGATGAAGAGAGATGATTTCCAAGGGCCTGGAGTGACAGGACAAGGGGAATGGCTTCAAACTGACAGAGAGTAGGCTTGGATTAGATATTGGGAGGAAATTCCCTCCTGTGAGGGTGGTGAGGCCCTGGTGGAGGGGTGCTCAGAGAAGCTGTGGCTGTCCCTGGATCCCTGGAAGTTCAGGGCCAGGTTGGATGGGGCTCTGAGCAACCTGGTCTGGTAGAAGTTGTTCCTGCCCATGGCAGGGGAGTAGAGTGAAATGATCTTTAAGGTTTGTTCCAACCTAGACCATTCTATGATTCTATAACTGAGTGAATGTGGTCTTTATATTTCATTAAACATAATTCCTTCGCTCAGGATTTTATCTTAAGAAGAAGAAAAAGGCAGAGAAGCCTCAGAGATGGGAAAAACAATCCTTATCTCATTCACTTCTCCTGTGTTTTGCTCATGTGAATTGTGTTAAGAATTTGTTTACCTGAACTGATGAGCTTCATTAGCTCTAGTGTGAATTCTTTTCAATCACTGACCAATGGCCACAAGAATTGTGTCAGGGACTCCGGAAAAAGTCATGAGTTTTATTATCATTCTAGCCTTCTGTAAGTATCCTTTCTCTATTCTTTAATATAGTTTTAGTATAGTTTTCTGTAACATAATTTAGTATCATAAAATAAAAAAATAGCCTTTTAATCACATAGAGTCAGAGCATCATTCTTCCCTGCCACAAAGAGTCAAAGCTTCTTACAACAAGTGAATAGAAATCTACCAGATCACCTGACAAGCTTTTAGTTTACCTTTCCTCCTGCCAATTCTTATACTTAAATATGGAGCAGCTTTGATCTGAAAAGCTACTGCAACACAGAATTGTTCACTGCCTTTCAGAGAAAGGCATTTTGATTCATGGAAACTGATCTCAAATTCCTATGCAGAAAGCCTGTTTGCAAGCTTTGAAATACAAATTATAAGATATGAATTATAGAGTATGAATTCTAGGACTTGGTCAGATGAAGTTTTTCTAAGACTCTCAGATGTATAAAAGAGCTGTATTATAAGGAAACCACCACAAATTGCAACCAGCAATAGCAAAGATATCCAAATTATTCATGCAGTAAAATCTACTAGAATTCAGGATGTCTCTGAGCTACCTGTATTGTTCCCAACTACATCCAGGAGAGACAGCAGCAGGGACTTGACAACTCACCTGGGAACTGCAATGAACAGCCACATTCCCTGGGGAAGTGAGGAACCTGAGCATGAGCTCAAGTGATGGTTTCTGGGAGGCAGAGAGAAACCTCCCACAAGGCTGAAATACAGTGGCACTGCGCCTTTGCTCTGCTAGTGCCACCAGCAGCAGCCCCTAAATACAGCTGTGCCAGAGGAGACACAGGGTTCATCTCATTTACAGCATTTGAAATGCAAACTGAGGTCACTCCAAGCCTTCCTCACAGAGACCACACCTGTTAGGGTGGGCTTCATCTCAGACTAAACACCTACCTCCTCTTTGATGACCACGAAGGAAAGACTGTCTTAAACAAACACATCTACATTTGACAGATTTATTCCAGCCCATGAAGCCAAGCCACCTGCTCCAGATCCTAGGAAGTCAACGGAGGCTTCTGCAGCAAAGGTGAGCTCTGAGAAAGTGACTGCAGCTCTTGTGCTTGTCTGCAGCATCCCATGGAAGGATCCTGCCTGCCAGCAGCCCCATCTGACGGTTTTTCACCTCTGCTCACACATCCCTCACAGTGCCAGAAAGATGAACTGGAACCCCTGCACTGACAGGTGATTTTGTCACAGAGAATTCAGAGGCAAAGTGGGGCAGGGAAGGAGATTAATTGCTACATGTGCTATCCTTTTTTTTTTTTTTAATTTTTTAAACCTGGCAGGAGGAGAGCAGTTTTCACAGATATGAGGTGAAATTAATGAACAGCTGTCTTGCAAAACAGCAGAACCATCATCTGAGACACAAAGTTATGCTACATGAGGTGCTGCTGCAGGAGGGAAAAATTAGTTGTTCTCATCACTTCCCTCCTTCCTTCCAATGAAATCACTGCTTGCTTTGTGCCACCACAATCACAGAGAAGTATTTGGCCTCAACAAGGACACAGGGTGGTTGTTTTCTTTCAGGAGAAGGAGACACACTAAAAAATTAATTGAGCAGCTCTAATCTTACATTTGAGGTTGCACTATCTAAAGTGTTGATAGGTCCCACCTGGATCTAAGCAGTCAATTATCATACCACAGTGACTTTTCCACCTGCCTCTGCAACCCAGATAAAAGCCCTGTAAGTAATGCTCCTTGCAAAAGTGCCCCTATGCTCCAATCCAAAAAAGTCCATAGAGTGCTTTTCACTAATTTGATCAGTTCAGTCATGGTCCCTGATAGAAAAGGTGAATTAGACAGAAAGAAAACAAAACAAAAAAAAAAAATCCTTCATTACACAGATTTCCTAAAAGCTGAGACAACAGAAATGAAGAGGAAAGGAATACTCTTGCACTTGTCACTCCAAGGGGTTTTTTATACAAAAACTGGATGTTGACCCGACAGCCATTGCCTATACATGTGACAGAAACAAGAATATGTAAAAATATCACAGGAAAAGGCGTGAAAAGCCAATATATTATCAAAGGCATATGAAGATGCACATCTGGAGAAAAGTTTTAACCCATCAAAGATGAACAAATAAATCTGAAGGAACAGACTGAAGGAAGCCCAGATTTGAAGAGAAACTTGTTCCTCTCATTTCTGAGAAACTGCTTCCCACATCTCTCATAACTATCAATGGTTTAGGAAGTGGAAGGAGTTCTGCCTGGTTGGGAAGCATCCATCTGATGTTTAGCAGCCAGCAGGATGAGCTGATCAGCAAACAAAATAGGAAACCTTGGGCTTGACCTCTCTCTTTTATCCAGTTTTTCATTAAACTGGTAGGAACTCACTATCCTTAAGACTTCTATTATTCTGTTTAATTTGGATGAAATCTGCCAGTGAGAGAAATTTCTTAAAGTGAGTGGGTTATGATTTGAGATTTCATTTATATCACATTTCCTACTGACTGAAAAGGCAAAAATAACCCATAAATGCCAAATAATGCCTTGCTTTATCTTCCTTGAAACGGACACTGACCAAACAGTGTGCTCTTTGTTGCTTCTGTACACTCAGAATTATACACCAGTTAAGCTGTAATAGTCTGATTTTGGATGAAAGCCAGGATTTAATGCATCACCAAGCTCTGACACTGGACTTCACTTACAGCCCTAGTTGCTGCAACCTCCAACATCACTTGTGCCAACAGCTGACCATCAGCTGGCCAGGGATCCAGAGATACTTCTGAGCTGAGGTCAGTGCTCCTTCTGAGTGCTGACAGCTGGCTTCTAACAGATAAACAAGAACTGTAAAATTATCACAGACTGAAACGGAGCCATTTGTCTGAAACACACCTTGAACTTGAAACACACCTCTGTTTGCAGGGGAAAACCTAATTTTTGAAATTTTGCTAATGTGTTTTAAACCTTGCCTGAGCTCTCGGTGCTATAAAATTGGCTTTACAGATGCAAACACTTTCCTAAGGACACTAAGTAGATTAAAATAAAGCAAAGACACATCTAAACCAGAACATCTTTTTATCAGAAACTCCATCTCCAAGTCTTTTTAAGTCTCTTTTGGTGAAGCCACAGAAAAAGTTACATGGTAGTCATCTTGCACTGGTATTGAATTCCATCATAGTTGAATTCTTTTCCCTCTTTACAGACTTACTGAAAGGAGGTAAGATCTCACCAGCTCTGGGTTGAAAGGAGTCTGTTCTTACAGGGAAGATCAGCTGAGATGCTTTAACAAATCACCTCCAGACCACTGTCCCAAGAGCTAGAGGCCACATACCCTGTTTGTCTTCACACCTTTCTCTCCTGTAGGCCCAGTGAAACCCAAAAATCAAGTTTATTGATGATCATCAGGACACTGTTATGATGAAACAAAAGCAGAAGCAAATGCTGGATCACAGAATTTCTTTTTGCTACTCTTCTACTTCCATTCCCAGTGGCTAAGTGACAGCTGTGTGCTGTATTAATTGATTTGAGATGGTCAAAGCCCCATTCTGCACTCAGGAAAGTGATTTTTTTTTTTCTTTCTGAACATAGCTCAGTAACAAACACCGCCTTACTCCTGCTAGCACCACATTAGAAAGGACAAAATGCTGATGCAGAAGTAATCTTTTGCCATTTGGTCTCAACAGTGCTGCCAGCTTACCCACAACTCTCTGTAAAATGCCTCTTGTGATTACTTACAGCATTCTCAAACCTCCTCTCTGTCCAGTGCTCCCTATGGCAAAGAAATCCCAGGAGTCTCTAAGAGGAGGTGGGGAAGAGTCCAGGAGATATTTTCTGAGTTTCATCCCACATCATCTCAATTCTGATTCACTCCACTCCTTCACTGGCCACCTAACCCGAGCCAAGTCCCTCCGGACAGTCACAGCACCACTCCACTGCTCACCACAAACACCCACCTGGATTTCAGGGTGTACAACACACTGGGAATTCCCTGCATTGGACTTGAGCAGTGGGGATCTAAGCACTCCTTTTGCATCTAAACATGTAATCCACATTTCTGTTACTTAACAAGGGACATGCCGAGGCTCATCATCTGCGCTTTTCCAGACCTAAAAAGAGATGGCAGAACTTCCCCCAACCCACAGAAAAGAATTTTCCAGTGTAATCAAGGAACATCAACCTGGCTTTCACTACTAATATTCATGTGGTGCTGAAACCAGAGTTTCCAAAACTCACACTTCCAAAGCACCCAGAAGTTCACAGGCACCACTACAGCTTGCCAGGGTTCTGAAACAGTTCTTATATATCATACATTATACATTATATAATCCAAGCAGCTCCAGCCATCAAGGTCATCACATATTTACAACTTTCAACCCCCTGCACACTATTTTGCCATTATCATTTAGCAAATGACATTTAGCAGCACTCACTACAAACAGAATTTCAAAACACACCACAATGTTTAGCGGTTCTGGAGTGGGGAGGTTTCCTGTGCAGGCACAGAAGAAGCAGTAGAAGTAGAAAACAAAGCTGGCAGTGAAAAAGAAGAGGTAAGCACAAGACAGGAAGCACATTTGAGTCTATCCTAATCTAAGCAGTTTGCTGCTGGGAATAAATCAGGAATGCACAAACCCCATTACCCAGAGCAATCAAACAGCTTCCTAGGGGATAAACATGATTTATGTACTAAGCTCTTACAGGCCTGAAATCCTGGCAGAAAATGTAATTTACCCAACTTCCCCCTCTGCCCAATCTGGTGGCCTTTAACAAGCTAACACTCCATGTGAGATTAGAATTCCTAAAAGCCTGTCAAACTCAAACCACAGAGATTACTACATGCTATGACCCCTACCCGTCTTGCTGAGGTGTTTTCTTTTCCATCCACCTCTCCTGCCTCTGCCATCTGCCAGACCTGCCCCTAGCCAAGCAATCATATCTCCCCTGCACAGGCATCAGTGGGTGGGTCTGGGAAATCCTGGGCTTCCAAGTGCTGAAGAACAGCTACAGGAAATGTTCCTGGCAGAAAACAAGTCTGGAGTTTTACCTTCCCCTCCTCTTTCTGACTGAGCTTCCCATCCTCTACAGACTTCTTTATTCTGAGAGAACCCAGTTACAAGATCCATTAGAGTAAAGGTAGTAAACAGGAGACTTGTTGCTGTTCAGGGAGCTGCTTAGCATACTACAACAAAGCAAAACATGCCACCTTGAAATGCCTGCAAGAGTTATATATATTGCAACATTATGAAATTCTAAATTAAAGCCAAGCCTGAAGAGTTTGACATATACAGCCACACATATCCCAGGAAGCTATTATGGGTTGAAGAACTGTCAAATTCCTAAGTTTAATTAGCTGCCATGCTCCAGATTTCACAGACTACCCGTAATCCAAAGAAATCGAAATATTAAAAATACTTGAACTAGGCTCTGAAAAGATACGAGGGAGGAATTTATAAACCAGCTCTTTCCAACAACACATAAAACTCACAGCCATGCAGTCTCTCAGGCTAGTGCATCCAACCTGAGTTTGCTTTCACCCAGGAATCCACAATTCCTGAAGAATGAGGCACAGTGCTGGGAACAAACCTCCTTTAAAAGACTCCAGGAAATCTATGGATCACAAACTCTGGGTTCACTAGGAGACTTGTATCTATCTTCCAGACACCCACAGGAAGGGCAACACAGAGTGATGCAAGCAACCTGGGAGATTGCTGGAGTGTGTCAGGGATCATTTTTGTTACAGGCATTGATGGGTCAGCTGACAGCTGGAACCCCTACTCACTAACAAGAAAGCCCTGATTGGGGACATACAGTCAATAAAACCACTGGCCCCTTCAGGATCCTGAGAGGAGGGAAAAAGGAAGGTGGCATATTCTCCAATTTATTGATCAATCTTGAACTCAGCTTGCACAGGAAGTAGCTCATAATCCTTCAGGAATATTGTGGAAACTACGTGTTGGGAACAAGAATCCCACAGCCCTAAGAGATGGCCACCCAGGACATCCTCTCTTTGCGACCCCTTTGTCCCCATCTCCTTGGAGTAGCTCTGGACTTATTCCACAATGACTGCATCTGTGGTTTCCCTTCCTGCTACAGAGTACAGATTAAAAATGTGCCCTATTGGGAAAATAAGTCTCAGTCTCTTGACCTGCATGAGAAGACTCCCAGGTTCACACCTACAGGATGTGTACTACACAGAAGTTAACCCAACATGCTTTTTCCTTTGACTGTGCCTCAGCTCCCAGGCCTAAAGCAGCTGATCTGAAAGCATCCAGCAGCTGGGCAGTCCAACTGCCACCTTTTTAGGTCTCAACTTCATCTTGAAAATTCACCTTGCAGTCAGGAATGCATAGCAAGTTACAGAGCTCTACTGAATCATGGCCAGTTGGTCTATGCTACTCATTTCAAGAAACTTATGCAGTGAATTATTTAGAAAAAAAAAAAAAAGGATCAGTTCAGAAGCAACAACTGAACAATTTTAGAGAGCAATAATTCAGTTTCCACAGTGATTAAACTATTTACTACAGGGTTGAAGATGAGCTATTTTGTTTTCAACAGCATGGTGACATTTTGTTTTCTGGTACAATGTCAAAATCTAAAAATCAACCAGATAAAAAAGCAAATTAGTACAAAAAGGGGTGTAGAGCCAAAGAAGAAAGACATTTTTTTTTTAAGTGATTAAGCAGCAATCTAAGAATAAGACAAATATATTTAAGAACTAACCATTCCAAGAACACCTGCACTTCCTTAATTAAGCATAATGAAGGAATTGATTGTTTATGTAAGCTCCAAGAACAGGGAAGGTTGTCATAAGTAACAACAGTAATTTGGAATGAGGTGTTAAACTAAGATAGTGAAGACTAAATGAAGCCTCAAAATGCTAAGAACCCGAGATATTGATTTATCTGGGAGATCATACTACTACTGCATTTATTGCATGACTTTTCTGCAGCATTTGGTGCCAAGCCTTGACAGAGACAAGAAACTAAAGGACCTGGTGTAGTAATTAGTCCTGCTAAAGACATTTCTGTGTTTTTGTGCACAGCAATAAAAGTCCACTATCAGCTGATTTGTGCTGCACACCTCTCACAAATCTCCTGCAGATCCCCACAGGATTCCTACAACCATTGGGAAGTAAGCATGTTTGGGGCAGAAGCTACATGATGGAAATGCTGAAGAGGAGAAAAGAGAACGACAGCACCCAAGACCCAGAATTTCACTGCTCTGCACCCTGCCTCCCGTGCAGCAATATCAGTCTGGAGAAGATGCTGGCATTTCATAACCAGACGTGTAGAATCTCCATGTCTGCCCACACAAATCCCTCACCTCCCCAGAGCTGCTCCAAAGCTTGGAACCAAAACTGGTCAAGTGCACGTGGCCAAGGAGCTCAGCAGTACCTGAATATCCCTAGACCAGTGAAGCTTGGAGCATTCTGAATACACATCATGTATGTATCCATTTAATGCCAACAGTGTGTATGATCCTACTAGAACATACAGTGAGAAGTCATCTCATCAGAAATGCAATGGATGGCATCCAGACAGAACAAAGCATGCTTTTGTTTTAAAGTCTCACCCCAAAACCGTAGTAACCAGCCCCATTTCGAGATATGAGAAGTCAAAAGAATTGCCTGCTGTAATTCATCATGCCTCAGCCTAAGCTACTGGTGCCCCAAAGGACAATCTAACCCTCAGCAAACACAGTTCACTAGATGTCAAGCCTGTGGACTGCCTAGTTGGCAAAATGCAATCAGAGAATGAAAAAAAACAGAGCAACAAATGCTGTTTTCCTGTCTTTTTGCTAACCATATGGACATTTTCCCTACCACAGTTCTTAAGTAGGACAGGTACCAGAGATAGCTGCAGTGAGTGGGCTGTACTCACATATTTCATCACTTCACTTCCAAATCTCACCACTTCAACAGTCATCTCTAGAGCAAAATGATTCTCCTCTCTTGTGGCATGAAAATGCCCTCTCCTATTATGGTTTCATAGCCTCTGTTATACCTCTGGCCATTGAAACTGGACCCTCAATTTACTCAAGTGGTCTGCTTCCATCTCATACTCGGGCTTCTTCACTGAAATTTACCTCATGCTGTTTTAATTAATTGTTACTTCCCTGGGTTATCTTGCTTAACCAACTGAGCGGTCCTTAAATTGTCCACGGAATGTTTTACCCTTACTTGATTGCTTTTCTGATTTAGCCACATACTTGTTCTCAAACTTCCTAACTATGGTCTTTCTCTGCTATTCTGCTTCACAAAAATGTTTCTTTATTTTATTCTCTGCTTTTTATATTTCTTCTTCTACAGTGCCCGTGCTGCTACTAACTCCTTGTCTCTATGGCGTTAAGCCCTCTGCAATCTTTCACCTCCCAAGGCTTCCCCATCTCACCACCTTCCCTCCAAGAGCATTTTCCTTCCTTCTGGAGCCCTCCATTCCGCAATCCTTTCTTTTCAGCTGACAAGAGGGCTCTGACACTTCTCCCAAGAGAAAACTCAGCTTTTAAATAAGAACATATGAAGGAAGGCACCCTGTTCCTGAGAGTGACCAGCAACCAGGACAAGGCTAAAAGCTGGCAGAGCTGTGCCCCCAACCCCGCCCAGGCTGGGCACTGGGAAAGGACCTGCTGCCTCTCCAGTCCTGTCACCAGGGACAGAAGAAGTTGAGGGATCTGGGACACAACCAGAGCTTAATTTGCACCACTATTTATAGAATATATTACTCTTGGAAGTGGGAAGATCTGCTGGTGACAGCTGAGGTAGTTCTGGAAGTGATCCAAAGCATTAAGGCAATCCTTTTCCGAAACACCGGGGCACAAGTTATTCCAGAGCTGGTGTGCCTATGATGTCACCTGTAAACTCCCAAGGGACAGCAGGCACAGCCACCAACTCCAGGCAGGGAGGGATGCAAGGGCAGCACCAGGGAAAGGAGGGAAAACTCCCAAGGCTGGGGAGGCACCTCTTTTCAGAGGAGCTGTATCAGCTTGCTCAAGGAAAGCCTAAGCCCAGAGTGCTTCTCATCGTGAGTTCACTTTCTGAAGGTTTATGGTCTTTTATGGTATCAACATTTAAAAGCTGCTGCTAAAAAGAGGAAGGAAAAATCCTAAACATCCTTCAAGAAATTTACCCAACACATCTACTCAGTATGAGGATAAAAGTAAAAATTCACTAAATAAATCATTCAACCTACTTAGTCCTGACACGAGACATCCTCCTGACAGGAATATTGCCTGAAAGTTGGCTTAAAAGTACTTTAAAAATCACATTTATGTGCTCAATCACTTGTCCAGTGTGTTTTGGGAGATCTTCCTCTGCAATACATTCAGCCCATTCACTTTAGACCCAAAAAGGTGATGATGAAATAACAATGCCTGGCTATTTCTTCCTTAAACTTGTTTAAAGCTAGTCTGTTCTTAGCAGTAATCCAGGTTTTTGAGAAATACCTCTACACTAGCAGCAGTTCATGAGTGGAAACAACTTCTCAGGACTTTGGAGTTTCTTTTTAATTTCTCTAAGGCAAAACAAGTTACTGATCTTAAATGGAAAGGAATAAGAGTCTCACCAAGGCAGGCTGCAGAGCCACACAAGACACCCCCTGAAACAAATCACGAAGTTAAAAGTTCTTTGGGAAAGAACTTATTAAGCTCTAAAGTGCTGAGAAAGCTCACATTCATCTAGGTTGAGCCCTGATTTCAAGTGGTTATGCCACAGAGAAGAGCCCAGCAGCTCATTTCCCCCCACACCAGCAGAGGGAACTTGGCTTTTCTCCGTGATGCAGATCTGCTGTTCTGCAGCAGATGAGAAAACTGAATTTGTACTAAATTTGTAAAATCAACTCAACATTTTCCCACAGACTAGGTGGGGAAAAACAAACTCAACCCTCTTAGTACAAGACTTTCAGTAGCAATGGCCTGTTAGACAAGTGAAGCACAAAACAGTTTGTTTGTGAGATAAACAGTTTGTAAATGAGAGAAAGCATCAAAGACACAAGGCAAAAATAAACATTTTCTCAGATGCTGGACCCATTAGCATTTACTGAATTACATTAAATAAGTGTTTTCCACTTGTTCTGTTGTCTAAACAGATCTATCAAAACACACGATTTCTCTATTGACAGTTTAACTTCCTTGCTGTTGTTACCATTTGTGGATCAGAAAGCTCGAACAGCACTCTGCCATTCCCTTCTGGATACACTTAAAGGCAACGGCTGACACAGGATAGGAAGAACAACTATCTCATCTGCATTTTCACTGCTTCATCCAGCTGGGCATACATAAACCTGGAGATGTTCAGCATTTGTCCATAAGGCTTAGAAAGTGTGTTTGTGCTAGATGCTTGCTAGCTGCCAGGACAAAATGTTCAATATGACCTATGAAGGAATGCCCAGATTGGTTTTGTTTCTCTTATTCCCTTCACTGTTGCAGTTTCCTTAATTAAAAAATGCATCTAATTATAGGCTCATATGTAATTCTCACTATAGCAATCCCTAGCACTTAAAAACTGTGAGTCAGGCCCCCAAAATGATGATTAAGCACAGAAATAGGGCATCTGAATTACAACAACCCACACTGGATTTTTACTTGCCTTTTGGGGGGCCAAGCCACCATTCACATTTACACTTTATGAGCACTTTATGAGGACTAAAGCATTCAATTTCATTTCTATCCCATGAAAGCAAGACTGTCCCAAATTCACCTGATTGCAGGAACTAGCACAACTGTTTGTTACAAGGGTGGGCATTCTCCAAGCTATATTAAGTGCCCCCAGCCTCAAAATACATGGTTCAGCATCCTTTCCTGCTTTGCTCTAAAAGAGGAGTGAGCACCACCAAACCAGGTGAAGTTCTGCAGGTGGACATCCCCTGGCCTGCTGAGCCTCAGAGCTCCAGAGCCTGAAAACACCTGGAATCCTGGTTCTTGGCAAAAGGTGTCCTCCTCATAAGCCTAAATTAAGACCACCACAGTGATAAACCTTAAACTCTTCTCTACATAACTGAGGAATATTGGCAGATATATCAACTTTCTGAGAACTTACAGGTGAGCTAGCTGCTTTACAGACTTAGGTAGACAGACCAAAGTTTCTCAACCCATTTCCTAATTATATCATAAAAATTACAGAGGTCTAAAAACAAGTAAAAATCAAATACAGTATGTACTTATCTCAAAATTGTTTTTCAAGTTAATCTTTAAGCAAGCTATAGACAGAGTGTTCACTTCATCATTCTCATCTGATCCAACAGGATTCCTCTGCTCCTGCCTCATGAATATTCTATCTCCTTTCTATCCCATGTTACAGCCACGCCCTAGATGGATTCATTCTCACGCTTTTTACGAGGCCATTAAGTACTAAATGGCACAACACAGGAGACTGCAAAGAGTCTGAACCTCGCTCAGACAAATAAGAAGGTAACATTGCCTGAGTGGATGGCAGTAAATCACCCACAATGAGCAAGGATTATCTAAAGACTGCATTCCAATTAGGAATGTCTGCCGCAGCACACGCTGCTGTTGTCTCAGCAGTGACAGAACTCACCGGTGGAGCAGCAATAGAGAATCTGAATTTCACTGGTAGCTGACAATTCATTCTTTATACTGTAAGTAACTGTGAGCTACTATCCAGGAACAGGGATTCATATCCCTAGTGAATGCTACACATGGAATAAAGAGCTCTTCTGTTCTCTCTGAAATAGCTAAATGCTTCAATGGAAAGAAGAAAAATACTAAAACAAATGCATTGCACACTTGACAGGTAGTGAGCAGGTACCCCAGGTTCTAGCAGAGGGAAGAGCCAGTACCCACCAAACCTTCAGCACAAGGATTGGGTCACCCCTCCAGGGAATATACACACAGCCTGTCACAGGTGGAGGTGGAGCCATGAGACATCCACGAAGACTTTAAGAGTCTGCAGCTCTTTACTGTCGTTCAGCCCACCCTTTTATACCCTCATGTCCATGCACTGCCCCTGTGTGCCCTCTGTTCCCTTCTGTGGTTGCTCAGTGCACCTGGGCACTCCATGGCTCATTGCCTTCAGTGCTGCTCGCCTGTCCTGCACAGCTGCAGCCAGTTAGGGATGAGGCTGGGCCCCAGCCCCACTCCCAGTCACCACAAACTCTGTGCCTACAACATTCCTTCACATTAAAAGCTGCGCTGACACACGGGAAACCCACCCCATTCATCAAAATTCCCCATCTGCATAGCTGGGATCTCACTACACACATTCTTGGAAGGAAAATCCCTCAGAGCACAGAATGTCTCTCTGCAAGTTTATGGCACTGAGTAGTCATTTCTGGACAGTGATACTTATTCACAGAATTCCCAACCAGCACCAGTGGTGACCTAGACCTGAAGTTCAGAAACAAGAGAGAACCATGCCATGTAGATAGTTTCCTTAATTCCCTTTATAAGTCTGCTTCCTTTGCTATACAGAAGTGCATGGGGAACCAAAACCCAGTGTCCCCTGGCAGTCAAAAGCAGGAGCAGTGAAGCCCAGATGAGTAACCCCATAGTCTTCATCCCATTTGCCATTAGGCCTAAATCTTACTGGCTCACTGAGAAAGGCAGGCATCAGTCAAAGAGCTTTGGGTTCAGCATCACCCACTCACTGCACATTTCCAGCTTTTTGGACTGGTTTCCTCAACTCTTCTGGCATTTCTGAGTACTGCCCACAGCAGTGGATCCCTCATCACCCTGCCCTGGGATACCACCACACTGCAGGATCAATGGTATCAGCAGAACGAGGGAACCTCCAAACACTGAGGCAGGTGAAACAGAATTCCCAGAACTGACATTTGGCCAAGATGGACCACACAGGAAAATCTTAAAATCTTTTCACTGGGAAAAAAAAAAAAAAAAAAAATATATATATATATGTGTGTCTTGTTTGTTTGTCTTCCATCTCTGACAGGAAATACAAAGCTGTTATTTCTCTATTACAGCAATGGCCACTCCTGGCATTCCAGAAATATGCAGAGCAAGTTTTTCCCACAAGAAAGCAAGGAAAATAGCTGATCATCTGTTTTCCCAGCACTCCTTATAAAGTACTGCAGATCTATATAGCAACTATTAAATGTAAGCTGGTGGTGCTTTCTCGGAGCAGAGGCAACCTGATAAGTAAAGCCTTTATCTTGCTAATACGTGAAGGCAAAGTCTGCAATTTACCTGGAAAGCCTGACAGGCAACTGCTGGTACATCAAGGATGCAAAACAACAGATGCCCTGATCATCAGCAGGAGTTGCAAGACTCTGGAGAAGGGTATTGTTAGTTCAGATGGGGAAGGAGATAAAGCAGTAAATAATTTCACACGAGTTCTTCCTATCACTGCTCTGAACCGTTAATTGGATAATTATAAAAGGAGCCACTCCAATAGTCTGGGGCTCCCCTCAAGCAGCTTAAGAATGGGAACAGGCCAAAGAAAACGTAGAGGGGAAAATAGAAGGAAAAAATCACCATGAAGGATATAATCACCATCTGGTCTCTTGCAATGTTCAGGATGCTCTCAGCAAACATGAAAGACATAAAAAAATGTTAACCATTTCTATTCAGCTGTTCCCAGCAGCTTTAAAAGCCTCACTGTAGCCATATCTCCATTTGAAAAGAGCATCTCTAAACCAAGAAATTAAGGAGGGCATTTTCCCGCAAATGGAACAGAAGTCAAAATAAAAGTCTGTTGATGTAATGTAATAACAACAAAACCTCCACACCATTCTGCTAGCCATAAAATATTGTAAAACAATCTAATTTCACAACATTCACCTTTATCCCAAATGGAGCAGTGGGAAAGTGACCTCCAGAATCCTGGTGAAAGCTGGGATTTAGTTCTCCACAACATAATTCACCTTGTTAAAAGTTTCAAATACCACTAAGGTCATGGCAACAGGCACAGCTTCTTCATGAAACTCAGAGCTTCTGCAGAAAATACTTCACAGAAAAAAAACTGCTTTGCCAGGGTCCATGGACTTATCAGTGCCGTGTCCCACCCCATCTGCTGTTTATCTAATCAGGTTAAATTCCAAGACCTGAGAGAATCTCTGGTCTTCTGTATGTAAAAATCATGACATGAAAAAAGCTGAATCTACACCAAGGTTTACAAACACTACTTGGTTTGGATTAATGTGCTTCAGTCTGAATTTAACTGTATGGAGCTATGTTAAAATGCTTTAGCATCAGGAGCAATTTCCTTGCATTTTGAGAACCCCATGCAGCACACAGAAAAAGATTAATTTATACCCAGGGATTTAAAATTTAAGTATTTCTTGGTGCTCAGAAAACTGAAACAACAGAAGACTGCAGTCCAAACAGCTTCCTCATTTGAGTGAGGTTCATCCACACTGGGGAAAGACAAATTCTAAAGGCTGAAAGACAATTCATTTTCCATGCATTTACCTACTAGCAATTAGCCTCAAAAATAGGAATTTTCATATATGTCAAATGGGAGCAACACTCTTGGCTGCTCTGAAGATGAAAATTACAAGAGGAATAAATCACTCATCGCTTCATTGTATGGATGATTCAGTGCCCATTCCATCCTCTGCACAGCAAAGAAAGGGAAAAATCTAAATGGGAAAATACATACAACCAGCAGTGTCTGGGTGTGTACATACCAGACTTTCAGGGCCCCAGCTGGGTAACCTAAATTCCAGCAAAGTCTCTGTTCCTCCTGTCCCCAGTGCCTGGCTGTGGGCCTTTGGCTGCTCGCAGCTAACAGGAAAAGAGCCTCAGGGAGCTGGCTACATCCTCCCATATAAACTGGCAGACTGGGGTTTTTACAAATCCAAAGGAAAGCAGCAATCCAACACTGTGCAAGATACCAGGGATCTCAGCAGTCTGTTTCATTAGGACTGTGAGTCAAAGTCTGTAAGAAAATGCTACTTAGGGTCAAGGAAGGAGGAGAGCAGGAGCTGGAACTCAGGAGTTTAAATCAATTTCCATCTTGCCAGTACAGCTCTCATCTGCAAAGACACTGTGAGCTAACTCAGATAACTGTTTCTCATTGTCTTCATGTCATTCAGGTATCCACCTTGAAGATATGGAGCCTAGCCTCTCTACAGCTTGCTTTCTTCATCACGGCCTCCAAATAATAACATACAATAAGAACATTTCTTTCCTCTCACCTTTAACCTCCTCTTCAGAATTGTACCTCCTCACCAAAACAACTTCTCATCTCAGCTGGAAACCACAAATTGCAAATGCTCCATTTATCACCAATGAAGCAAATACAACAGCAAATACAACATCAAGTAAAATGTTGACAAAAACACAGCCAGGCAGTAGCAACACCTACTAAGGACAGAAAAATGAACTGGATTTGGCTCAACACGAGGGCATATCCATTAGTTTCAGGGCAGGGCTTCTCAGGGCATAAAGGCAGAGCTAACCTAATCCAGCATCTCCCAGGTCTACTCCTAGCTCTGTCCTTCATATGCATCTAGGGAAAGCAGGAATAATTCTGTATCTGATTAAGCTGTTTAAGAAGGGCCAAACTCTTAAGTCAACCTGAGCAATACAAAGTTTAATCTCAGATTTGCCTTGAAATAGCCCAACGAGGATCCCAAGACTCACGCAATTTGCAGTGCTGCCATAAAAAGAGAAGGGAAAAAAAATCCTTCTGAACTATGGAAAACCTTGCTGACTCGGCAGTAACATCTGTCATACCCAGCCAGGGAAGTGACCCGGAATTCCAGCCCTGTGTTCATGCAATCCAGGATGAGCAGTGATGTGCACAGGGGGATGCTCCTCCTGTGCAGACAGGAGCAGCTGGCAGAGAGCAGCTGACAAGAGGGAGTTCCAGTGGGAAAAGCCCCTCTGGCACACTGGGAACAGAGCAGGGCTTCTGCAAGGTATGCAAAGGCCTGCAGTCTGTTCACATCCCCACTGCAAACACCAGAGCCTGGGTATTCTGTCCAATCCAGTCACTGACCCTACTGTCAGATTTCAGGGCAGCAGCTTCTCTGCCCTGTCCATGGAAAATGGACAAGTGGACAAATCTGGTGGAAAGAGCGGAGAAGCCGCCAGCCAAGGTGAGCACAGCCAGTCTGGCCATGTCAGAGGGACAATCACTGGAGAGCAAAGACAGGTTGTAGCAGATGCTCTGGACTGGAGTCAGGTCATGAACAGTGAGTTCACAGGGGACATCTGCCACCAGTTCAATCAAGTCACCCCCAGAATAATCCCCGATGACCTTTCAGCATCATACAAAACCGAAGCAGCAGAAGCAAGAACACAGGCTGAATCTCAGTGAAGCCTTCTGGTCTCTTGCAGGGACTGTCCCATCTCTCCTGAGGAACCTCTAAGGCACTAACCATCACCCAACCCCTTCAGTGGGACTCCTGGCAGTCCACAAGCCACTGCCCCCCACATCATACTCACTCCCTGGAGGAGCTCCACCCTCCACGAACAAAGAAAGAAGTGTCACATAAACACACAGTGCTTGGGATTTGTGGTTGCATGGAGCTTGTAAGGCAAATAAAAAGATCCAGTTCTGCCTTTAATGAATTGCAGTATTTTAAATAAAACCATCCTAAAGGTATTAGTGTATGTAATTTACTTTAGCAAATAACAGATAACAAATAAAAACATTTTTGCCTAAATAATCTCAGCAGCACTAGGCCCTAAAAAAAACCCTAAGCAATCTGTAAAAACAATTAGGGCTCAATAACATTAACCACTTCAGAGGATGACAAGCCATTATATTGTAGGCAGATTAGACACATTAGCTATTAGTGGCTCTAATGATGGTCTTACTCCTATTTTGACCACTTTGCAGCTCAAAATTGAGCAGTTTTACCATCTGACTGACAGAATATTCAGCATTTGTCAGACAGGAGATGCTTTCACCGTATGACTACCATGAACTTCTAGTGTCTTGAAATTTAAAGGCATCTATGGCTATTTATACAGGTATGTATATTTGAAAAGCAGTTCTGGAAATTTATTCAAACACAAAACCCTTATCAAATCATTCCACAAGAACCAGGCCAGTCTGCATTATTGCATAAGTAAGAACAGGGGTCAGACCTTTCCATAAGGTTTCTGGCTGTGCAGAGAGGAGAAGGAAGCAGCAGTGGAGATTGAGGAGCTACCAGCACTTGGTTGCCAGGGTTCAACCCAAACTACCCCAAATTACCCCGATGGTTTTGCTGAACTTGCTAAGTCACTTAGTGAAGTTGTCCTTGATCCAGGTACAGAAGGCAAAGGGGGAATAGTCTTTCTGAGGTTTGAAATATATTATTTCATCAAATTAATTACCCAACATCCACTTCAGCAATAGGAGTCCTGAGTTTACAGGAGGAGAAAGTTCCAAACCTAGCAGGTGTTTGCTCAGAACCTGGCTATACAATACCACAAATGCCACTCTATTACATAAAGCAGTACTGGATTTTTAGCCCAGATTAATTTCAATTTATGCTTCAAAATTGTCTGTTAACCAGAATGTGGCAGGAGGACTAGGGAGAACAGCAATTAACACTGCTCTTAAAGAATATTTTATTAATAATACATTAAAGCACACAATATTAGACTATTATGGAAAGCCACATTACTTGAAAGTTCACATGCAGGTTTTCTGTGAAGCTCTAGCCCTCCTTTCCCATTCCAACAGAGACTGACATTCTCTGGAATTTTCCAGCAGAATGTTAAATTTGGAGTTTTTACAGCTGGCTTGCTTAGGGACAGCAGGACCAGAGCAAAGAGTTTCTGTTAACCTTAAATATACAGCAGCTTGCCTGACATGGGCTTCCACTTCAAAATCTTCTATCATGAAGAGAAGCAAATTAAAGCAGCAAAAATAAGAGTTCTACTTCTCAAGTGTTGGAATAATACAATTTACTATACTCACTACATATCTCCAGCATACAATTTCTCTTAAAAACTTCTTTTAAAGCACATTGATTTAAAGTTCATTGTATTTAGTGCTGCACCAACTCATCAAGAGACTCACACAAGAAACAACAGCTCCTTTTATTGCATGAGACTCTCTTCAATAACATCTCTGAGATAATCACTATGCTTAGAGAGTAGAAAAACATATGGGCAAGTGGAATAGCTGATAAGCCACACAGAGATTTTGTTACTAAACCATGTGGTGGAAATGGTCTAAAACTGTTTTGTAAACTGAAACTGCAGCAGCACTACCAATCTTCAAACAACTTTTGGTTTACTAACATGACAACTAATAGACCAAATTATTTCCTACATAACCTGTGGGGTAATTAAAAAAAAAAAATAAAAACAACAAAAAACCACAAAACAAAAAACTGTGTTCATCTACCCCCAAGAATGGGGGTCTTTGGTGCACAAGATCAAGATTAACTAATAGTCAAGAAGATCAACGTCGCTTCTAGTGTTAGTTAAGTGCTTTAGGAGAGGGATCCTGCACCTGTACCTTACTGCTAGTTCTGTATTAAAGGGTGGACTTCTTCCAGGCCTGCCTATTGAGGTGGTATTAACACGTTCCTGCTTATCACCCATCATTGCTCAGATCTCCTCCAGGCTTTGGGGGCTAAGCAACAAATGTGCGTTTCAAGAACTGTAAGGTTTCTGTTATCCCAGCAGACAAGATAATTAAGCTTGATATTAACATCAGCTCCAGTTCATGACAAAGGTGAATACATTCAGAAAATACTGAAGAACTTAAAATAAAACTGTACGCCACTTAAACAAAAATATTTTTAGAAGGGAAAAGAAGTCCCTTGAATTTTGGATCTGATTCATTTTAGTAAAGAGGGTTTTTCAGGAAGCAGTTTGATTACTATTCACTCTGATCTTTAATTTGCTACTTGGAGAACAGGGAGAAAAAAAAAACAGCTCCCCTCGGGGAAAGGGAGGGAAATCTGCCTCTCTTCCAATTGCCTGTATTTTACCCAAACATGTGAGAATTTTTTGAGGGGATGGAAGTCTCTACTGCAGACGCTTTTAAAGGAGAGTGATTAAAAAATCCTGCCCACCGCAGAGACCCGGCCGGTCTTCCACCGCTCGCAGCTGTGGCAGCTTGGTTGCAACATTCCCCCTCTCCTGTGCAGCTGGGCAAGGCGAAATGGGCCCCGAGGATTATCGCCATTTCCCGGCCACGTCAAAAGCAAAGCGGGAAGAAAAGGTGCCTTTTCACGTGGTTTCTGTAATAAACCGCATAGAGCCACGGAGCAGCGCGGAGCTTCCCGAGGGCTGCTCGGGGCGGGCGCGCCGACACGGATGCACATCCGCGCAAACCTTCCCTGGCGCATCCCGGGAGCCCCAGCAGCCGGGCTCTCTCCCGGCAGCATCCCGGGAGCCCCAGCAGCGGGAGAAGCCGGGCCGGCAGCCCCGGGCTTTGTTAGCAGCCACGGGCGCTGCCGGTGCCTGTGATATCCGGGAAGCGAGAAGCATCCCATTGTGCACGCGGCCGCCGCAACCTCGGAAACCTCATCCCCCTCGCAAGGGCATCCCTGCGGGGATAAGCCTCCATCCCCCGCGCCGACCCCTTCTCCTCCCCGCAGCCAACAGAGCCACCCTAAAAAAAGTTTTGCTGGGCAGAAGGGGCTCTGCCCGCCTGCCGCCCGCCGTGCAAAAACACAGGGTCGGGGAAGGAAGAATAAAGTTTGGGTCTCGGCGGGGTAGGGAGCGCGCCCGGGTGGGTTCTGGGCCGCGGCTGGCGCGGCCGGCGGTCCCCGCTGCCCGTCCCCGCTGCCCTTGGGCCGCGCACGGCGGTACCTGAACAGGGCGACCGCAGTCTGGTTCCTCCTCCACGCCTTGCCCTGCTGCAGCAGCACCCCCTGTACGATTTCCTTCTCGTCGGGCAGCCGGTACACGGGGAACACGTAGAG
>WBNO01011736.1:45361-115588 GCA_013400575.1 Peucedramus taeniatus
GGCCCGCAGCCGCCGGGGGAGGGAGAGAGCGGGGGGCTCCGCTCCGGCGCCACGCCCGCCCCGCCGCGCCGCGGGCACCCAGCGGAGGGAGGAACGCAGGCAGGGAGGGAGGTCCCGCTCCGGTTTCGCCACCGGCTCCCACCGACCCGCTCTCCCCCTCTTTCTCCTTCCCTCCCGGCGTCTGGCTCTCTTCCCCGGCAGAGGCCGCAGCTTCTCCAACGCGCCCTGGCGGGCACCGACCCCTGCCCGCCGGTGCGGCTCCGTCCCGTCCTCCCTCCCCGCGCCGTGACTCCCCGGGAGCCGCCCCGAACGCTCCGCATCTGCCCCAGGTTCAACCGAGAGCCCCGGAGCCGCGATCACCGCGTCCGCCCAGCCAAAGCCTATCCCGCACGAAGTACATCCTACAAAAAGTACACGGGAAAATCTGTGGGTTAAGATACTTTTGGGAAAATGTAGCAAACCGGGAGCACGGGAGACCCTAAAGCAGAACGTGCCCCTGCCAGCAGCACCGATTCCAAAGCAGCAGCCGCTCTCACAAGGAGCGGCCGAGGACACTTGCACTCTTCAGCCTGGAGGAGATTGAGGAGACAACTCGCAGCTGTTCTGCAGCTTCCTGGTGAGGGGAAGCAGAGGGACAAACGCTAATCTCATCTCCGTTCCTCTGAAAAGACCCGAGGGAATGACATGAAGCTATGTCAGGGGAGGTTTGGGTTGGATATTAGGAAAAGGTTCTTCACCCAGGCGGTGGTGGGCACCGTAACAGGCTGCCCAGGGAAGTGCTCATGGTATCAACCCTGACAAAGTTCAAGAAGCGTTTGGACAACACTCTCAGGCACACGGTGGATTCTTGGGGTTGGCCTGTGCCAGGAGCCGGAGTTGGTTTTTGATGATCCTTTTGGGTTTCTTCCAATTCAGGATATTCTGTGATTTTCTGTGCCCACTAGGGTGGTTGGGTCTGTGAAGAGAATACAGTGAGGGTCACAGCCCTGGTGGGAGTCTGGGTGGTTGATGGTGTTCCAGCCCTCTGGGGCTGCTGCTGCAGGGCTCAGAGGGAGGGAGAGTTGGTAGAGAAGCCACCCACAAAACAAGGAGCAGCAGCATGACACTTGCACATGTATGGCAGTGCCCAGCTCAGGCTTCCTATTGGGAATTCATCTGCACACCAGGATGAGGGTATCACATGCACAGCCCTCAGCCCTCCTAAATCATCAGTGCCATGGTTTCATGCCAACAGAGTGACCCCAGCAGTAGAAAGCACCTCTCTGATAATCAGGTAGGCTGAAATGTGGGAGGCACGTTCAGCTCCTCTCAGTGTCTCAGTGGCAGATCCTCCTTTCAGAGCCCAGTCTCTAGTCCCTGGCACAAAAAGCAGATTCAGCCCAGGCTGGTACCATCCATTTGTGCTCACCATCTCCAGACACACCTTTCAGACCCACTGGGAAACATTGCAGACTACCACATAACCTGAGTTAATAGCCAGCTGCTTTCCAGGCTTTGAACACATGGAGACTTGGCTATTTCAGGGCAACATTCAGCGTTGAGTAGTAATTAAGGGGTAATTGAGTGAAGGAAGGAAATCAAGAAGAAAGTTTGATACAGTTCATTTAGTATCTCCTGGTCCTAAGGCAGCAATACAATAACCATAAGTACTAGCTGGCTGTTTCAACAGTGTTTTCAGCTGGACATCCCAACATACTTAGTTCTCAGTGAAAAAATAAATCACCTGGATTTATATAATAATAATAATAATAATAATAATAAATATTAAAATAATAATAAAAATTAAATTAAAATAATATTATTTATTTTCACCTGGAAATCTCAATGTACTTTCAATGCTTGAGAGAAAGAAATATCATTCTCATTCACAGAATGTTGCAGTGTAGAAATATACACTGAAAAACAGAACGTTTACTTCATGATGTCTAATGAACATAAAATTGCCAGAAACATGTAATTACAGAAGAAATATTATTTTCATTCATATTTGATATGCTACAGTTGTCTGGAGTGGTATAGCTGTTCTCTCTGGACAGAAATGGGAAAAGAAACTGAGCAAGGCATTTTGGTTAACCTCTAGGAAAAAAATATTTAGAGCCAGATAAATATTTTCATTTTGGTGACAAAATTATTTACCAACAGCAGAATAAACCAGAATCTGTTCAGTCATGTCTATTAAAACAAACAGAACCCTTCGGTTTCTGGAGACTAACTCAAAACATAGTTAGCTAGAGCCATTAAAAGTAAAACAAGAAAAAGAAGTGATTGAAGAAAGGATGAACAGAACTGTATCTCAAATTATATCCTGACTCTTAGCTCACCTTTGGTTGAGAAGAGAGACAGACTAGAGGCTCTGTATTACTTTGGAAACAAGAAAGTGGAAAAGAACAAGAGAGAGCAGGAACAACTTATTGTTTCAATGTGCAAACTGCTTGCAATGAATTAAGTTAAAGTACACCCAATATACACAATATTTTGGGATATCTTTTGTTTGTGATCCTGTGAGATATTCCTAAGCATTTCCTCCCTTGTTTTCTGAATCCATTTCAGCAGGGAGCCCCCAGGCTGCTCACAGGTCTGTCTGTGCCAGGGCAGGAGCTCCATCACCCTATCCTGCCACCAGTGGAGGAGCCACCAGACCAGCTCAGACATGAGGCAGAGCTTGTTGTGCAGCCACTGACTTGCCACGGGGAACTGAAAATACCCTGCTCTGCTCTGGCACAGGTGGGAATTGCAGACACACCAGGAGAAGCTCAAAGCCAGGTCTGTCACTCTGTGCAGTGCCATCACTCGCTGTCCTTTTCCTCTGGCAGTGAGCCCTGAAGAGCAGCACACCACTCCTTTCTGCTGGCAGTAACAGCTGAGGGTGGACAATAAACAGGAGGTAAGAATAAACTGCCAACAATGAATCTTGCTTACAAGCAAATAGCCTGAAATACTTCAGTGACACTTTGCAGATGTTGAGAAGATACAGAGATGTCATGATCAACAATCCATATCTTTAAATTGAAGCAGAAAATTTATATTCAGACATGAGTCCACTCTATTGAACTCCATTTTAGTGAGAATTGATGGTGAGTTTAACCTTACCTCCACTACTTGGTTCCAAGTAAGATCCCAGCCAGAAGGGCCAGGTAATCCTGGGCAGGGTCTGTCCACTACAGCAAAGGAAAAAAAAAAATTAAAAAGTTGTTCTGAGAGATGCCTTTAAAAAGCAGCACAGAGAAAAGCAACGAGTAGCAGCATGGGATAAAACGCCTTTTAAACTCTCAGGTGACACAGTGTGCCTATTCGGATCGGAAGGAAAACACCGTGCTGTGGTTTTCCCTGTTTCTCCCCAAAATGCACCGGCAGCATCCCCTACATTCCCTGCTGCATTCCTCCGCTGCCCCTGTGGGTGGAGCTGACACTCTGCTCAGCCAACACCTTTCCCCAGCCATATAATCCAGGTTTGTTTCTTTCCCTTGCTCCCAGCCCAAAACACTCGCGAAGATTAGAACTACATCCTCCAGAATATCCAGCTTTTGCCTGCTTTCGTTTGAAGCATCGTGTACTCCTACAGGCATCCCCCTGTACCTCGTCTTTGCACTCTCTCAGCTCTCTCACTTCCAAAATAACAGGGAATTTCCCTCCACTTCAGCATCCCACACACTTTCTGTTCTGCAGAATTTAGCAGAGGAGTTGCACTGGAATCAGTTTTCAGGGTATGGCATCCTTTTAGTTGATGAAAATGTTACCATGCCTGGCAAATCCATTCTCTTCCCAATGCACTCAGGTACCACCTGACTAAAATTCCTTGCTCTACGCTGTGCCCTCCGTTCTGCAAGTATTTCATGCAATGTTAGTAGAGTCTATATGAAAATTGGATTTTATTTTTCAAGGGAAAATGAAGCTGAAAGAAAAGTAAGCACTCTGTGTGGAACCCCAGCCCTTATTCCTCACTGCCATAAATAACCAGTGTTCCTTTGGTACAGGCTTTTTTTTGACCCAATGTACAACACAAAAATATTCAGAAATCATCACCTGCCTGAACTATTATTGTAGGCCAGCTTTTGTATGGTGTCACCTGTGAACAGGCTGATTCCTCTGAATTCCTTCTGTTCACACAGATCTAAAACTGGCATCTGAATCTCCCTCTTTAAGAACAGCACAAACACTAAATGGTATGAATGGATGCACAGTTGCCCTGTTGGCAAATTCCCATTATGGCTCTCCCTATCAGAATTTACTCTGCAGCTCTGTTGAAACCACCCACAAATGTATATTCTCACTGATAAAGCATTTTAAGCCCCTAATTTGACAGCCAGACTTTTATATAGTCCTATTCAAGGGGAGAATTGTAACTACAATATCAAATTCATTCCTGCAAAGTCATGGTGTCCAAAAGCTAATCAGTTTTTACCTGGCTTTTACCAGTTCTCTGAAAAAATATTACCAGTTTTGCCATATGTTTTCTCCCTCAGCTGTCATGCTGTAATAGTATCATTACTGTGACAACATCTACAGTCATCCTTTCAGCTGCAGAGAGGAGTTGGAATGCACAAGAATGAAGCATAAAATGGGAGAAAATGACTTTCTGATGAAAAGACAGAGCTCATGCTCCAAAACAGAGAACCTCTTCTATGAGCAGCTTTGAAAGGACTTTCAAAACATCTTTTTATGCCAGCAGTGATGTTGGCTGGTAAAAAGGTGGAACAAGAATGAGTGAAAACATGCAGGAGTAATTGACAAGGAATGTATCAAGGCATTAGCCACAGGTACTTTGCTTTTTGGTTCTGCATGGAAAGAAGGTTTCCTCATAAAATGGAGGAGCAGAGGCAATTTTTGCAACCTTACCATCACTGCTGTACATTACTGAAGTATCTCTAGGGAAGGCACAGACTTCTGTTCTGCAGCACTGGCTTCAGGATGCCTCTTTAGCATGTTTTAATGCATGTGAAAATGCCCATGTAAGATGTGGATGGGCAGGAGCACCAGTAAGGTGAAGGTAATTAAATACAGTGAAATTCTGGGTGAAATTCCTACCTGTGCAGCTCTGTGAATTTCTGCTCACTGTTACCAGGAGTGAGCTGTGCTGAAGTTAATGGGCTTACTCACAAGAACAGCTATTCAGAAGGGTAAGGGATTTGCTGGGTTAATATCAGTTAAGTTCTGTTCAGCCTAGAGAAGAAAAGGTTGCATGAAGACCTCCTGGCAACCTTCCTGTATCTGAAAAGGCCTAAAAGGAAGCTGAAGAGGGATTCTTCATCAGGAACTGTAGTGATGGGAAAAGGGAGAATGGGTTCAGACTCAAATAGGGGGAGAATTAGGTTAGATTTACAGAAGAAATTCTTTCCTGTGAGGGTGGTGAGGCCCTGGCACAGGTTGCCCAGAGAAGCTGTGGCTGCCCCATCCCTGGAAGTTCAAGACCAGGCTGGATGGGGCTGGGAGCAACCTGGGATAGTGGAAAGTGTCCCTGCCCATGGCAGGGGATTGGAACTGGATGATGGTAAAGGCTCTTTCAACCCAAACTATTCCTTGACTTTGTGTATTAGAGCTGACATGTCAAAGATAACGTGGCTGGAAGGTCCTATTGTATAATGCACAGTTTATGAAGGAAATAAAATACATATAAAAGGCACAAGAGAACATGCACACCCACATGCACAGAGACTGCAAGCACATCTCTGAAGCAAACAGGCTCTTCCCTTGTAAACAAGGGAACTGCACTTACAAGGGAAGCAAACACTTCCCTTGTAAGTGCAGTTCCTTTTCCTTGGGAGCTCAAACAGATTCTGACCTCATGTCTGACATTTGCTGAAGTTTAAATTTGAGCAGTTGCTGTCAGGAAGCCATCATTCATAATTTAGTGTTGGTTAAGAATCCTGTTTGTGAGAAGGTTGTGTGTGATAAAGAGGGGGACATAATAAATTTGGTGTCACAATAAGTAATCCCTCTAGACCAGGATGAAGTGGGTAGAAGAAAAGCAGAAGAGAGGAAAAAGCTTGTTAGTGTAGTTATTGTATCTTTTCTTCTTATCACAAATGATCCTTAGTTCTGACTAGGGAGAAACTTGAATTTGTGTGAGGCATCAGGAGACCTCTCCGCTGCTGAGAATTAACAGCAAATCTAGATGATGGGATTTGTTCAGCTGTCCACCCTGGAAAAGGTGTCAGAGAAGAGGATGAAGCAAAAAAAGAGGATGCAGAAATGTGTTTAAAGACAACTTTCACCAAGGGTGGCTGAAACCCTCAAAGCCTGGAGAGACAAGTATCTAAGAAGGAGCCTCACAAACACTCTGAGACCCTGAGCATGAGCTACTGCTCTGAAGGGTGCAGGATCACGGGCAAAACCAGATCCAGCATCCACAGGGAAAATGGAAATCTGACTTAAAATTGAGCAAAAAGCCAAGGCTTTAGTGATGAGAAATGAAACAGCCTGTCCAGATGGAGACTTCAGGCACAGAACAGTGCAGAGAGCTGAGCTCTGTGCAGAGCTCAGGTTCATTGTCAGCTTTGCATTGGCCAGATTTTCCATTAACCCATACATCAAAGGCAACCTTTACTGGCCTCATAGCAGTCTTTCCAAATATATTGATTGACATATAGTTGTGTGCAGCAGCAATATGCATACAGCAACATTGGTATACTGGAACCAGAACCAGGACCTCTTTGCATTTTTAAGTAGGCCTCAGAAGTGATTTAAAACTTTTCTGGAAAGAAGCTGTTATTACCCTTATCTCCATTTAACAGAGAAAACAGAGACAGAGACTTGAAAATATTTGACTGATGACTGAGGGAGATTTGTAACAGAGACTTCTTCAAGCCTAGTGCAGTGCTGCACTGCTTGCTCTGGACACACATTCCAGAGAAATTCAGCTGTGATTCAAATTGTTGGGTGCACCAACAGCTAATATTAGTGAAGTGCTTCAAGATTATCATGGTTTTTTTTTTTAATGGCCTCCGAATTTAAGCGGTATCACTTCATTGGTACCCAAGCAGAAAATGTAAAGTTTGGTTAATGGGCAAACAATAGTGAAAATTTATTCTGTCTCTTCACAAATATAATTAAGATGAAAGCAAGGCTCGACACAGAAATTTTCCACTAGAGGACAGAGATGAAATTGAAAACAGCTGGAGTATTATTTTTCATGCTGGGTGACAATACAAACTGCTAGTGAAGGAAGAGGGAAATACCCTGTGACTGAGTGTGGTTTCCAAGGAAAAGCAGCCTCCCACAGGGATTTGCAGTTATTGCACAGAGACAGCATCGACACCAAAGATGCCAGAGATGCAGGACCAGTGACCAACCTGCACATTCCTCTGCTGAACTTCAGCCATGCTTTGCATCCCAGACCACAACAGCTCTTTCACAGTTGTCAAATAACATGATCCCACCATGGACTCCAGACACACAGACATCTTTACTTGTGGAGTTTTTTTTTTGTTCTTATTTTTCTCAAGGTACTTTCTCAAATGTGAATCCCTTTGAAAAGATTTACGGGCTGTGCTTTCCCTCTGTTTTGAGATTAGTCCCATAAACCATTTGAAAGGCAGGGAAATAACAGTTTTCTCTCTTGAGAAGAGACCCAGGAGATGGATGGCTTTGTCTTACAGAATGTCACACTGTGATGCATGTCAGGCAGGGAAGTTTCACAAGTCATTAATTCAACCAGCTGGTGAGAGACAGTCTGAGGGATAACATAAACTGGTTGAGAAGATAAATATCAACAAAGCCCTTTTATTTGGAGATTCAAAGTACTTTTCAAACTGCCTATTCACTTTGTGGGAAATATGACATCATATATTTACTGTATTTTAGCATTGTTGCACAAAGAATAAGTTTTGAGAGGGTAACAGAAGATTGCCAGTGTATCAGAAATTGAACAAAGAACAAAATCTTTGATGTGCAAATAATCAATCACCTAGTTGCAGGTGTAATTCTACCATCATTAACATGATTTTTGCTGAACTGGAAGGGTCAAAATATACGTTGCTGTGTAAAATAAACAGTCTGAATTGAGATAACACATTATTGAGTGCCATTCAAAAATCAATTATTAAAATAAAGTCCTTACTTGCATAGTATGATGACTTTTGCAGACTTGAAGATTTAAACAGACGTGAAAAAATGTTGGGAAAAACGCCGAGTGAAGTGCCATGCAGTGCTGTGAAACAACTTTGGAACGAGGGCCATTTAACCAAACTACATGAAACCACCAAACTCCTTCATGTCAGGGCATGAGGAAGCTGTAAATTGTGGTTAAAGCTATTTAGTCACTGCAATCACAAATTGAGAGAAAAAGAAAGACATGGATACCTCTTTCTAGAGTTGTCTTCAGAGAGGAAATGGAAATGAAAACATTATCCAGACTGGAGCTGCTTGGACTCTGCAGAGTATAAAAGAGAGGGAGCCTATCACTCCAAGAGGAGAGAGCCCATGATTTGCAAGGTGGAGGGTGGACTTCTCTAAGCTGACCTTGCATTCTCCAGATGCTTGCCTTCAACTTCCTCAGGGTTTGACCTGGGTTCAGATTTGGCTTCTGTTTCTGGTGATGAGTGTAAACAGGAAGTCTCACATCCTGCAGTGATGGTTGGGTGGTGCCTGTGTGGGATGTCAGCCTACATCACCAACCACTTTCTCCTCCCAAGCAAGAGGGGAGAAGTCTGTCAGGGAGCTTTTACTGACTCATGATGGGCTACCAGGGTGCTCTCCCCATGCCTTCCAGCAGCTGGTGCCAGATGTGGGTGGAATGTGCCCCTGGAAAGGCCTAAGGAAGTTCAGTGTCTGCATCCAAGGGGCCTGAGCAATGGAAGGGTGTGAGGAAAGCTCCAGGCTCAGAGCCCATTTTGTCCTACAGTCCCAGCTGTCACAGCTTTGTGACAGGAAGCTGTAACTGACATTGAGGTGTCCCACCAGGAGCAGAGGAAGCATTTCCAGAGGGTGATAATACCAAGCACCAATGTGGACATCAACTTCCCTCCCTTGGAAGCGAGGGAGAGCGTAAGGAGGTGTTTTAGTAGGAACATGTGCTCACATGCCCGGGATTTGTGGCAAACTTGAAAGTCTCTCTTCAGCAGCAAAAAGAAAACACAACTCTGCCCACATGTAGTTCCACACTGTGGATGGAGCTGTCAAAATACTTCCCACAGCTGAGACCTGGAGGACAGGCAAACACTCTGCTGCTGCTGAGAGCCATTACTGGAATAAATAATGTGCTGTGTTTTGCAGTTACAATAACTACAAACATCTTGCAAACATCCTGCATTTCTTTTCCTTCCACAGATTTTCCAAACTGTGAATGTTTGATAAGCAGATAAGTCCTCAGATGGAAATCTGGGAGCTTTGTTGGCATCTGTTTGTAGTTTTACAAGGATAAGTTCATTTATGGAGGCTGAAGAGGGACTGAATGTGGAGGGACAGCCGGGTAAATCTGCAAGCGATGCTTTTCATCAGTGCAGAACTGATGGAACAAAGGATGGATGTTCTGTGATTGGGGTCACAGGCTTTATGACTGCTAGGTTTGGAGCATGGATAAGGGCTACAGTCAGGCAACATTTCAGCCCTAGGATTTAGCTATAGCCTTTGCTGTTCTGCCTTGAGTGCCATCTAGATTAATTCAAAAACTGTTTTTTTCCTGCATGACACAAATTGCAGAAGCAGATTCCCTTGGGTTTTCAGTCAGTGTATGTCCAAACAGTGTCTCCAAATTTTTGGGTGGTCACTTCAAAATATTCTCATGCTTGATTCCAATGATTCGTTTTGTGATTATTCAACATGAAATGCCCTCAGGTGTCAGATTTCCAGAGGGCTTAAATACTCACAGCTCAAATGATTCAGTAGCTCTAAAATACTGTTATAAAACTGTAGGAAGATCATATTAAACCTAGAGGAATTCAGCAAGACATTTCTGAGCTAACTACCCATCATCCCTTCTAATAAAAGAAGAATCTTTTAGACCAACTTCTACCAAGTGTATTACCTAATTTCACAAGGAACTGAAACATTTGTCACAATGTGGAAAAAAATATGGTGAGTATTTAGAGTTTAAGTTGATTTTAAGTGTGTCTGTTAAGATTTTCCTTTCCCTGATTGTTAACTTAGGAGCACTTGAGCACTGTACAGCAGTGTCCTAACCAATTCACTTAACTCCATTTTCTCGTAGGATAGAAATTAACCCAAGCATAAGTTTAAATATTTCAAAAATAACATCATTACTATGATATCAGCCACTCACTGTTTTATTGGCTTCTCTGTTACCTCTGTATCAGACCAGAGTTTGATTTCTAATGTCTTTAATTCTGTAACCTGGTTTTCAGGAGCAGAAGATTTTGTCCTTGTTTCTCTACAAGCTGTCCAGTTGTGCTTCTCAACTTCCAGTTGTGCTGGGTCACCTCCAAGCATCAACTAGAATTTTACAACAGTTAAAACCCCATGAAATCAGATGCACATGTTTGCATCTTCAGGTAGGAATACCCTCAGCACAAATATGTTTGCACTGCTCATATATATTTGTGATTATGTTTTACATCCAGAAATAGAACAAATATATTTGATAGAATTACAGAATGGCTTGGGCTGGAAGAGACCTTTACCATCATCCAGTTCCATCCCCCTGCCTTGGGCAGGGACACCTTCCACTATCCCAGGTTGCTCAGAGCCCCATCCAACCTGACCTTGAACCCTTCCAGGGATGGGGCAGCCACAGCTTCTCTGGGCAGCCTATGCCAGGGCCTCACCACCCTCACAGGGAAGAATTTCTTCCTAATATCCAACCTAAACCTACTCTCTGTCAGTGTGAAGCCATTCCCCTTGTCCTGTCACTCCAGGCCCTTGTGAATAGTCTCTCTCCATCTTTCCTGTGGGCTCCCCTCAGGCACTGCAAGGCCACAATGAGGTCACCCCAAAGCTGCCTCTTCTCCAGGCTGGGCAATCCCAGCTTTTCCTCCCAGCAGAGCTGCTCCATCCCTCTGCTCATCCTGGTGCCCCCTCTGGGCCCTCTCCAGCAGCTCCAGCTCCTCCTGTGCTGGGATCCAGGGCTGGATGTAGCCCTGCAGGTGAGGTCTCACCAGAGGAGAGCAGAGGAGCAGGATCCCCTCCCTCCATAAATTGGAAAGTTAAGGAAGAAAAAGATTTTGTGAGTGTTTTACTGCCTTATCCATCTAAGACTAAGAGTTTATTTTCAGAAGTTTCCTTAATCCCACAAATCATAATTTTCCAGTCTGTTTTAGGTGTTTGAAGGTTTACAGCTCAGATGTCACTACTCAGAAGTTGTATCAGCACGTGCGTGTTTCCCCTCATACATACTTCTATTTCATACTTCTATTCTTTGCATGACTGCATTTTTTTCACTAATTCTGACTGTTCTGAGGCTTCAGGTGCTTTCAGTCCCCTCATTTTAGAGAAGAAGAATTTTTTTTGGACATGATGCCAGAGGACAGTCAAAAATTATTTGAATTCCCTGTCATTAAGGGAGTCAGGGCTAATATAATATGAGATTTTCTTACGGGAAAAGTAAGCATAGCTGGTAAAATGCATAGAAGTAAAATTTGTATTTAATTTGATTTCTTGTCATCTCCATATATCATATTTTCCTTTTCTCTTACTGCTTCACTCCCACCTATTCTCCTAATCTGCAAATTACTTTAGTCTGAGATATTTCCTGTGTGTTAACTGCATTTCATTGGCTGCCAATTCAGTTTTCTGTTTCTGCACTTGCAATTGTATTTAGGAAACATGATGAAAATTAGTATCATAATTATACCATTCAAGCAAATAATATTAATTAAGTCTGTGTCTAGCCAGCCAAAATATCTGTGGTTTTCATCGGAGTGTATATTTTTTTCTTCTCCAGTAGCATTATAAGACAGCGTTGTGGTTTAACCCCAGTCAGCAGCTGAGTACCAGAGCCACTCACTCAGTACCCTATCCCAGATGAAACCTGGGCAGACAGGGGAAAGAACTGCTTCCTGTGTTATTCCGTGGACAAGGACTCCATAAAGGAAGACCAACACCCAAACTCTTTTCCTTTCTGAGCATCATCTTTTAACGTTCTCACGAAAAATTTATTCTGATTTCCTTAAAGCACTTACAGAACTGTGACACTGTTCATCTCAAACAAATTCCTAACCAAACAAGACATTAAACCCACACACCTTCTTTTGTATTTGCCCAGTTGCAATATATTTTTTACCTAAAACTTGACATTCTTGTGTTCCAGCACCACGGAAGGCATCTCCTATTTCCTTAGAAGGTCTACATTGTGCAACAGCTTCTACACTGATGTTTCATTGGCTGGGCTTGAATCCTGATCCTAAATTCTGCCCAAAAAACTCACTGAGGGCTTCGAAGGCAGCAGAGATCTCACTTACAGGATCCAGCACATTTACCCACTTTGCAGAAGGTATTTGAAACTAGTTGGCTCTGCAACTTTGTAATAGAATGAGCTGCAAAGAAATTAATGAAACACTGTTGGTATCTTCCCCAGAGCAGCTGTTTGTTATCAAACAAATCCATTTTAATTCACCAAAGTCATTAATCACTCCCAGCCTCTAATGTCAGACTTCCTAATGGCTTGGGCAACTGCTTTGAGAAGTCTCACATCATTTCCTGTCAAATTTGTCTCTAAAGTACAGCTAGGGTGCTTGAGAGATCAGCTGCTGCTTGTCCCACGCACCTTTTTAATTGCAGAAACAAAGGATTCTGTGGTTCATTAAATCCAATGAGACAATGTAGTTGTTTTATTGCAGAATATCAGGTAAAATCAATCAGGTTAAATTTGAATTATTGCTTGTGCTGCGATCTGAGCAAATTTTTGTCCAGGCTATTTTCACATTCCCATTTAGTCTGGACTCTGATTTAATTGCTGTAGTACAGACCCCTTTTATTTCAGAGGGGCCTGCTTGGATTTTTTAAAGTCTAAACTCTATGATGAGTTCAGACAAATCATAATAAACCTTTCTTCCAAGGAAGTAAACAACAAGTTCATTGAATTTGATGCCACACTAATTACATTATTAAAATAATGTCAGTTTATTTGTAGGACAGGTGACCGTAAAAAACAATGTCAATGTGTTAGAGGTTAGGATTTTTTCTTTGTCAGTTGCACAACTGACATACATAAAGTAGAAGTGACAATTTTGTGACTGTTTACAGTTAAAAACCAGGTCTGTTACTTCTGGAATAATAATTGGAGAAGAGTTAAAATTTCTAGATGAGAAAGTTCCTCTATGTCTAAAGAAACACACTAGAGGAAGCTGTGACATTTAAACAACTAGAAATGAAAAGATGGCATTAATGCTTCCACAGAAGCAATCACCAACCCTCAAAAGGGAAAATAATCAAAACCAGCTACTTTAGTGTGCTACTTCAGATATTTCATGCTGAATGTTTGTGCTGTGTACAACTTTTTGTGCCAATCCTTTTGAAGTTATTCACATTCTGCCATTAGCTTCAAAGGGAAACAGGATTTGCCTTGCAAAACAATCAGGGCCTGCAGATATTTACAGGCAAATTAATTCATGGCAGCTTTGGTTGCAAAAGCTACAGAATTTAGCAAGATGATTTAACTGTGTTAGTGATGTGTTCTGGCAAGGGCCAAATTCACACACTTCAAATATAAAAGATCATTAACCCCCAAAATACCAGAATTACATGATCATAGAATGGTTTGGGCTGGAACAGCTTCAAAACTTCATCTGTTGGGAGGAGAGGGGAGTGTTGAGGAGATTGTTGAATGCATGTTGGGAGTGGAGACCTTCCACAGGCCCAGGTTGCTCTGAGCTCCATCCAACCTCACCTTAAACCCTTCCAGGGATGGGGCAGCCTCAACTTCCCTGGACAACCTCTACCAGTGCCTCACCACCCTCACAGGGAGGAATTTCTTCCTAAAAATGCAATCCAAACCTGCTCTCTGTCAGTGTGAAGCCATTCCCCTTGTCCTGTCACTCCAGGCCCTTGGAAATAGTTTCTCTCAACCTTTCTTGTAGGCTCACTTTGGGCACTGGAAGGCCACACCAAGGTCACCCCAAAGCCTTCTTCTCTCCAGGTGAACAATCCCAGCTATCCCAGCTTTTCCTCCCAGCAGAGCTGCTCCATCCCTCTGCTCACCTTGGTGCCTCCTCTGGGCTCTCTCCAGCAGCTCCAGCTCCTCCTGTGCTGGGCCCAGGGCTGGGGCAGCTCTGCAGGTGGGCTCACCTGAGGGTGCAGAGGGGCAGAACCCCCTGCCCTGCTGCTCATGGGGCTTTGGATGCAGCCCAGGACACAGAGGAGGCTGTAACATGCTATACAGAAAAGATGCCTCTGAGGAGAATGGGGGTGGGACATCTTTAGTACATGTAGCTTACACATTTACCTAATGCACATACATTAAGACAGTGAATTTTATAAAGATATTTATTGTGCAAGAATGATTTTCATGCTCATTTACAATGAAATAATTAGTTTTAACAAATAATCATGCCATTGCTTAATTTCAACACTAAACAGAATATTTACATTCAAGTTTACATATTTGTTCAAGTTCCATGTACAATGTTGTCAGAATTAAGCAAGAATGCATCTTCAAATCAAAGGTTTTTTGTTGTGGATTTTTTTTTACAATAGAGTATCATCACCTTTCAGACTTTTATTGGAAATGACAAATTTTCTGTCTTTGCAGTACCCTTATTTCCCAGCTACAGCACTGGAAAAGAACAAAAAACCCCAAACATAAAAGCAACCTGCAGGAAGCAGCGTCACACGCATACATCAATCTCCAATTAGCCAGGCATTTAAACAGGAAGGAGGCTGCAGAATAACCTCTGCACAACTGATTTTTGGGGACTTTTTATGTCATCCTTGAAGCAGATCCTGCCTTAAGAAAATGAACCTCAGGACAATTCTTTCACAAAGTCCTAAATAACAAAAAGACCTGCTTTGTCAATAATGAAGTGAACATCTTGTAATAGCAGCAGACACACCCTGGAACTTGTTGTTGCGTTCTGGGTTTTTTTTGTCCCACCACAGAGACACCCAGGATCACAGCATTGTGGTCTGGCAGCTCTTAAAAAACAATTAAAAAACCAAACAACACCCCCCCCCCCAATATAAAAACAACAACAAAATAAGAAAAAAATACTTTCAGCGTGCAGAAATTAAAAATTTAAACTGTAACTTTGGTACTGCTTTTTCCTCTTCACACTCTACGATGTAAAGGAATTTCAGAGTCCAGCCCATGTTTCCTTGGCCTACACAAAAGTCTCTCCCTTCTTCATCAAAGGTTTCCAACACAGACTTCTCAGGCACCTCCCTCCCACCCTGACCTGGGCTGAGAATCAGCTCAGACAACACTCAAGCTCAGAAATGGTTCTGTATGACAACTATCATGGTCCCACTGAACAGCTTAAAAATGCAATGGAATTTTTCTTTTCTTCCACAGTTCCATGTGATGCCTGCTATTCTAATCCATGTTCTCCTGAGAGTGCTTCACCTGCTGCCTGGTTTCACAGAGGCCAGGAATAGTAATAGAACCAGAGCACACCTGCCAGTTCACTGCTCTGACTTACCGAAGTTATATGACAACAAAAAAAGAGTGATTGTCCTGGATTTTGGCTGTGAATGTCATGGAGAGATACTGACTTTGAAGATGCAAACCTAAACATTCCCACATTTTAAATAACCTTTATATTTAGCAGAGTCTGCTTCACTTGCTGTGCCTTCATGTTGTGACATCTCCAGCAGAACTTGTGGGCTGAGGAGCAGCTGCAGAAGGCTGCACTGGCAGCATCTCCAGCTCAGACTCACGGACAAAGATGACGGCATCACCACTGACATTGATCAAACACTGAGCCTGGAAAAGAGACAATACCCAGTTACCAACCATTAAACAATCGTCTATTTTGTTTACTTATATCTGCTAAATATAACTACGCAGAAAAATCAACAGGGACCAGGAGAAGGACAAATGATTGGAATTTATTGGTGAGGCAACCTGTGCCACATTTTCTTTTCTATCCACTCACTTGTATGCTACCAAACATGCAGATGGATTCCTGGGAGACCACCACAGATGAAATATCTGGATATCTGTACTTGCTTTCATTACTATTCTGAACATATTTAATTTGCTGACTATTCTGTTACTGTCTTTACAAATCAAGGTTTGTCCCTTTATGAGCAAGATGGAGCATTTTACATCAGAAACTCCAGGTATTTTTACATGGAGTTGGGATGGAAATCCTACACTGCAACATCAGAAATACCAAGTAAGTTCTGCACTACCGTGCAGCAACTGTTTCCTGCAATTTACTTCATTCTAGCAAGCTTGGTCTTTTATCCATATGGGTATTTATGAAGCATCCTCATAATTTTTTGTTAATACAAGAACACTCTTGGGTTCTTCAAACATTATCCCAAGATATCAATAAATGTTGTGGAGAAATGGCTTTACAGCACTGCTGGTTTCTTATGACATAAAATGTGTATTTGTATCATACTAACCACAACAGCACTTGTCATTTCACATCCCAATGTACCTGATTTTTGTTTGGGTTCTCCATGAAAACACACTGCTTCATTATGTATGACACAACTGCATTCCCTCCCAGAGCTGCAACATGAGCTCTCACCATGGCAAACACTTCAGCAATAAAAGCGTGGAGGAAACCACTGACACCACCCTCCTAGAATGGAAAAATATATATTACATATTATATTAGGTCCAGCTACAAGATGCTGAGTACTTCTCTTACATATTTATCAGCTGAATAATTCAGTGAATCCTAAATGGTGTGGAGAACTTAAAAGCCATTCACTGTTTGAAGGGTCACAGTTACAAATCAGATGGAGAGAGACCATTCACAGGGGCCTGGAGTGACAGGACAAGGTGGAATAGCCTCCAACTGACAGGCATAGATGGGATATTGGGAAGGAATTGTTCCCTCTGAGCGGGGGAGGCCCTGGCACAGGCTGCCCAGAGCAGCTGTGGCTGCCCCTGGATCCCTGGAAGTGTCCAAGGCCAGGTTGGACACTGGGCCTTGGAGCAGCCTGGGACAGTGGAAAGTGTCCCTGCCTATGGCAGGGGGGTGGAATGAGATGGGTTTTAAGGTCCCTTCCAATCCAAACCATTCTATGGTTCTATGAAATTCTTGGAAATTCCCAGTAAGGAGTGACCATTAGCTTTGGTCACTTCAACTTCATGTATGTTAATGACTATCATTGGTTCTCAACACTCACTAAAGAAATGATCTCCAAAATAAAAAGTAAGCAAGGGATACAA
Source organism: Peucedramus taeniatus (assembly GCA_013400575.1). Taxonomy (NCBI): domain Eukaryota; kingdom Metazoa; phylum Chordata; class Aves; order Passeriformes; family Fringillidae; genus Peucedramus; species Peucedramus taeniatus. Next base: position 62,598 of record WBNO01011736.1, read on the forward strand.
CAGAGACTTGACCTATTCAAGCTGTTCTTTTTTTTTATTTTCCCCCTTGAAGCGCAAAGGAACTTCCAGCCATCTGATTTCATTAATTTTTTTGACTTGATGGTGCTTGTGGGGCATTTTTACTTCTTTGGTGCAAAACTGAAGAATTTAAATTGATGTCAAAGGAGAAGGAAAACAACCAAGTATGGACTTTCCTAGAAAATCCTTATGAAAATGTGAACAACTACATTGTGGGGAAAAATCTATTGCACACAAGCCAGGCAACCAACCAAAGAAATAAAAATCCACAGAAAATGCTGGGAAAAGAAACTGATCAAAACAGAGCTCACTATTGGTTCAAAATACATATAAAATTTCAAACTTCAAGTGAAGGGCAAGGCCACTAGACTTCCCACATGACTCTGTGTGTGTGTGTGCCACTGGAGAAAACGGAAGAGGCGGGTAGAAGACGACATTGAACTAAACTGAATTTCTAAGGGCTGTGCTCATTCCTAAAAGTATCATGTTCCCCAGACAGACTCATAAAGGCATAAAAAAACATATATTCAGTTCCTCACTGAGCTTGCTAAACTAGAGCAGAATATATGGCTTATTTTCTNGGATGAAAATTTACAAACAAAAAGGACAGGTATAATTTTTTCAAACCCAGCATAAAACCAGAACCAAGTCAGCTCAGAGGATTATTTGTTTTCCTAACACAGAACGGAGATCAGGGTTTGAACATCACCTCTAAGCTGGTGGTGTGGTCACAGACTCATGGTGTAATTTTTGATGCTCAACACATAAAATTTTGTTACAGAGAATGCACAGAATGTAATGTTAAAAATCAGCATAACGTTATCTATGATATGGACAATGTTATATTAACTAAAGAATTAAAAAATCCAAATACACTGTGAAAGTTCCTCACTGAGCTTGCTAAACAAGAGCAGAATATATGGCTTATTTTCTTCTTTAGCATTTAATTTCGGTTCAAATGATCCCAACTTCTACCACTGTTGGTCAAAGACACATTTTTTCCATATAGTTCTGTTTAAGAACTCGCTGGTTTAGTGTTCTATCCAATTCAACAGCAATGGCAATTGTTAACTAACCCCTTCCTAACAGTGCCAAACACAAAACGACTTTGTGTGCTCTGTGACAAGAGCAGCACAAAGGAACTTGCTCTGCACTCAGCACCTTCCCACAGGTGACACAAATTCTACTCCCTGCCTGTGCCACACCTCAACTCAAACCTCTGATTCTTACAATTAACAAAAAATTGTTCCCTGACATAGAATGAATCCCTGGCACACAGCTCACCTCACGCAAAGAAGTGGTTTCTCGTATAAAAAACATGTTGATTATCCCAAGATATTTGGTTATTTTCGCCCCAGGGAGAAAGGAAAGAGGTGTCATCTTAACAACTGAGACAGTGGAATTGGTGCATGACGGGACAGAACGGTGCCGTAAGTATCCCTCAGACAGTGGACTTGCTTTTTCAAGGGAAGTAGCTGAAAAATGGGAAAAAACCAGGAGAAAATAACTATCAAGATAGATCATTGTTCCTCAAAACACAAAAACTCTTCTTTATCGTTTTCCAAATAGCTTGGTGACAACATTCAGCTGCCTGTGATGCTCAGCCATACACGTGAGAAAGGAAACCATCATGCAAAGCATGCAAAAGGAAACAAGAAGCTGAAATGGCATTTATTTGAAAGAGTGGCATTCCTGCGAAAGGAAAACATTGAGGCAAGCAGTTGCACATACAACCATCAGTTATAATGTGAAGGTAAAGGAAAAAGTGCCAACATTTTGAAACATGTATTCTGCTGGAAGAACAAATTATAGGAAGTGTGAAAGTTGTTGTGTTTCCCCAGTGCAGAATTTTCCATTAAAACAGGTATTAATCTCTACTAATTTAAGCAAGATAGTCAGACCTGTGGCCAAAGAACTACTGAAAACCAACTCACCACTTGCTAATTTAGTGACCATTGCCTTGACTGTCCCCTTGGTGATTGCTTCCTGTTTCTCACCCCCAATTTTCCAAGATCATACATACACCTACATCCATGCAGTGGATGTTATACAATTAGTAGGCGTACACATGTATGGAGAACTAATTACAGCAAGACTTTACTTTGCTTTTTATGCTACGATTCATCAACCCTATGTGAGGTTACAGAACAATGTCAGCAGTTTTCACCCTTGGGAATTCATTCCACATGTGATCTGCAATGCTACTGCTGGGCAGGGCCCTCCACTAAGTCACCACTGGGAAATCAGAGATATGTCTCAGATTATCAGAACGTGGTAGAAACAGCCGCCTACTTGTCTTAATTGATCCGCGCCTTATGGTCTGAGCTTTCAGTTTAATGAGCTCTATCCAGCTGTTGCATCTGTCTGCAAAGGAACTGTAATCAACTGACGTTGCTGGAAACACAGACAGAAAAACAAAAGAAAAAAAAACAGAAAAAAAAATATGGATGATGTCTCTTGCTCATCTCAGTGCTCCTTTTGGAGGAAGCAATGATTCCTGTCTGAGAGAGAACAACCATCCGTTTGCAGGTCTGTCTAAAAGGAAAAGTTACGGGATAGGTTTGGACTTGTCCAAACCAAAGTACCGATTTCTGGTGATGTCCCAGCTCTGAACCAACTGCCTGAGTGGGACTTCAGCACTGAAAAAACATGCAAATACAGTCATTAAGGACTTATGATAGATTATTCTTTTTAATCTCAATTTAGGCTGTAAGTTATGACTTTTTAAACTTTATTTAAGCCTTTTTTAATTTTAATTTTTATTGCTTTTTTTTTCCTTACAAAGAGCTGCTGATCAGAATTTAAATTTCCCAACTGTCTTTATCAATAACTAACCTCCAGACTGAAAAAAAAAAAAAAGCTTTGGTGATGAGGATAAGAGTCACAAACGGAAACAACACCTCTGTTTTAAACACAAATGAATCTTCCTTACAGAAGTCTTCGCTGCCCCAACATCCTCCCTCCAACACCCCTCCCATTATCATTACAATAAGAAGTAAGAGTTGTTTCTGCTATGACTTTTGGTATTAGTTGCAGGGGTGTTTGCATATCTTTAAAAAAAAGGGTTAGGGTTGCAAACACCGTTTCTTCACTATCCTGAAGAAGAAACGGGAGGAACACATGCTAACTTCAAATTAACACAGGCAAAACAGCTCTCTTCCCAGGCACTCATTTTCTGTCAGATAAAGTTATATCAATGTACCTGACAGAGAGACTGTTATTATTAACAAATCTAACTTTTATAATGAAAAATCACATCAAAATATTAGGATATCATTAAGCAACACCAGAGCATGCACTCTCAGTTAAGTAGTAAACACTTCCTGGATTAAGACACATCCAAAAAGAGTATACCAATATCCCAAGAATGCTCATTCTGTTCTGGCAGATGGCTGAATTAAGGAAACTCACCTCTCTGAGCAGCAGGAATACCTGTGTGGGAACTTGCACCCTCCAGGACTTCTAACAAAACAAAATTAATTGCGTTCAGATAATCTATAAAGCAGAGTTACAGGACAACAGCTTCCAAGAAAGATGGGAGGGACTATTTACAAGGGCCTGGAGTGACATGACAAGGGGAATGGCTTCAAACTGACAGAGAGCAGGTTTAGATTGGATATTGGGAAGAAATTCTTCCCTGTGAGGGTGGTGAGGCCCTGGCACAGGTTGCCCAGAGCAGCTGTGGCTGCCCCTGGATCCCTGGCAGCGTCCAAGGCCAGGTTGGATGGGGCTTGGAGCAGCCTGGGATAGTGGAAGGTCTCCCTGCCCATGGCAGGGGGTTGGAATGAAATTTTAAGATCCCTTCCAACCCAAACTGCTCCATGATTCTATGACCCTTATAAAAGATTTTAGAGTCACGTATGAAAAAAAACCACCCTCTATATAGTATACTGTGTACTTTGATACCAGAGTTAGTATAAATAATTCACTTTACTACATCTGCCTTGCAATTTTAATATGTTTATTCATTAAAGGTCACTACTGTATAAGACTGTAAACCAGTATTTTTAAAACAACAATCCTACAGAAAAGTAAAAATATATTAAATGACCTGTTAAGTAAATGTAACTACAAAGAAGTTGTGAAGAAATGGCAGATGGAATAGTTTTCAGACCGAACTGCTCTGCCTACAGCATGGTATGAAATGTGGAGAACATCAGGAAAAGGGGTACATGGGAACAGGCTGCCCTCCACTGGTCAGTGCCCAGCACACAGGGAGCACAGTCCAGTAATGGGTAGAGAAACCCCAGCAGAAATTTTTGTATAGCTTCTCTTTTTGAAAAGAAAAAACGTAGCAAATTAAAAGTTAAGCATTAAAAAAAAAAAATCAATAAGAATATTTTTGCTGAAGTTAATCTGGCCTCTGAAAATACAAGTGTGGTAGGCACCCTTCTTTACACAACTGATGTAACAGGCAAAAAAGGAGCTCAAACATTTACAGTAATTCCCAGATATTTTATTTCCTCTCAGTAACCATTGTGGTAGATAATCCAACAAGGGAAAGGAATTAAAGACAGCTATTTTCAATGAACTGAATTTTTAATGCAGTCATAGAAGAACTGTGACAACCATTCTTGAAATGCAGCTCTATCTCAGGTAAAATAAAGCAGCTGTTTAACAGCTACAATGTGCTGCAAATAGATTTTTTACTATACAAGTTTAGGCTCCTTTCATTTAAAGGAAATTTGCATGCAACCAGTATCTGGTAGGTAAAGTATTTCCAACCATGAAAACTATGAGATTAATTCTGTGAGGCTGAGAAAACATGGAGGAACTTTAAATGGGCCATTTACAGTACATGACAAGCCTAATTATTAGGTAATTGATAGTTATGTCAGATGACACCCAACACCCAGTGGTTTGCAGCACCTTCAATATTCTAAATGCAAAACCAGGAAATACAGACAGAATGATCAGCCATGCCATCTTCTGTAACTCTCAAAAAATTTGACAACATGAGTAAATAGACCCATTAAGCTTAGGCAGCAAAGCACATTTAAAGCCTGTGAAAGTACAGATATTTTAAAGCCTATACAACTATGAAAGAGCAGAACTCAAAATGCATAAAAAACAAGTTTAACATTCTCCCCCTTAACTGACCTTTAGCTGGAGAGAATGGTTGAGAAGAAAGGGGATCAGAGGAAAGTTCCAAGGGAAATTGCAGCTGTTCTTCATTGTCTGTAGATGCTTCAACAAAGAAAACATGGTCAACTGATAATTAACCCCCAAAATAAGATTTGCCAGTAATTAGAAGCAGAGTCAATGTAGTCAGGTCTGACTTGAACAGGTATTTTCAGCATGTGATGTAAGTTGTGATGCAGTTCTAGAGAAACAGGTGTGTGACAACAAATCCAGCTGCAACACTGAACAGAGCTTGTGTTCCACTGAATAGGATTTGAAGTTTTTAGGAAAAAAATAAAGTTCATTCATGCATTTTTATTTTGATTCTGCAGCTGGAGCTATGTCAGCTATTATAATAAAAATTAGCACTTATTTCACATGAAAGAAAACACTTCATTGTACTGAAGTCAGCTGTAACTAATGTTTTAGAAACATGTGGCTCTGTTCTACTATCTAATTCCATTCTGAAGAATTGAGTATCCTCAGAGTTCTGTCTGAATTCCCACTTCCAGACTGCACACGTGCATTTCTAGCACAAAATGGTACTTCATTAGCAAGGTGACATAGGCAGACCACAGCAGACTATTCCATTCCCTCCATGTGCCTCACTGAGCTCCAAAACTATTACTGACCTGCTTAAGGATTTTCAGAAGGTTGGGGTTTTTTAAAAGTATTATGAATAATTTATCTTCCACCTTCTTCAAGTATGAATAAAATTTCTACTTATAAGAACAAATGATGATTTACACACGTCCCAAAATACAACAGAAATGTCATCATCTGTTACACCAACCTTATAAATAAAATAGTATCATCGAATAAGAAAGTACTATAAATGTGTTGATTATGTAAAATAAATACATAATACTTGATAAGTAAGTCATCCTGCTGGAGGTCAAGTACATGAACTCTAAAAAACCTCTATGTGTTGAAAGAACCTCTCTGAAAAATACGTATATTTGAACTTGATGATCCTTGTGGGTCCCTTTCAACTCAGAATATTCTGGGGTCTGTGATCTGTATATGTAACTGAAATTAAAATCCAGACTTGTTAGGCACTGGGGATAAAAAATGCAAGACGCCTCACAGTATTTACCTCTTTGCTGTGATTTTTCTGTAGGTGCTTTGTTGGCTTGTAGAGCTTGGTTTTTGTCATATGTAATGGCAACAGCTGTGACTGCAATCTGCAAATCAGAAATATTTGGCATATTAGGTAAGTTGATCTCTTGTGCAATCTGAAAAATTTTACAAACAAGCAGTTCTTTGCATAGAAACATAATAGGGAAAAAAAACATCTAAGAATTCACCAGCCATAGCAGTAAATCAAATCCTAACCCAGCTTACCCTGAGCAGCAAACATTAACTAGGGCTATGCCTCTGTGCTAGAAGTCTAAGGCAGCAATTCCCTTACCTGAACCAATTCATCCTCTGGCAGAGCCACTGTGAAGTTCACATGGCAAAGACAGCAAGGAACCATGGACCGGAGTTTAAAATACAAACTCTGTTGAAGACAGGATATTATTTTGTGTTACTCAGGGAAAAAAAGAGTGTGGTTTATTTCAGAAAAATTAAGGATCAAAACACTTTTCATAGCAGAAGTCATCTAATGATATTAATTTTTTCTTTAAGAAGAATTACATGTGTGAGAAGTCAGGACAGAATGCAACCTACTGTGGAGCTGTCTTTCTATTTCTAGAGTATACTGCTAGTCAAAGGACTCCTTCAGGTGCCAAAAGCTCTGGAAATCCCTAATATACTAAAAAAGGCTGAACCTGTCTTTACAGAAACTCACAGCTAATTACAGAGACTTTGCAGTCCATTTTCAAAATTATGAGGCACATGTTATTTTCAGTATAGCTGAATTTTATTTGGCTTCCATTTGAACACTTAAAAAAGTATTTCAAATAAGATTCTTACCTTCAACAGATTCTCACAGAGATCATTAAAGTTCTTATTGAGTGTTTGATTTGTTGGGTTAATGTTGCTTAATCTGGACACTCTAACTGCTGTGAACATCTGAATTAGAAACAAACACGGGGATTTTTTGCCAACATATGCGAACATATTTTATCCAGAGTCTCAACCCCAAATTCATAAAAAAAGAAAATAATGTAAAATATGTTAACATATATGTTAAATAAGTAACAAAATAAGTTAGCTAAGCAACACAGTCAATAATCTCTTCTCTTTAAGGAGCTTTCAAACCTAGCCAAACATTTCAAAAAGCCAAAACCTTGAAGTTCAAATTTACTGTACTTTCATATTTCTGTATCGGGTTATTTGTTACATGACAGAATTTTTAAAAAACAACAAAAAAACCCAGGTTCTAATAACTTATTGTTCTTACCAAAATACTACTTTAATTTCTGTCTCAAGGGTGTCCTTTGAATTTCGCTTTCAAAATATATATTTACATTACTACAGCACATTTCAACACAATTTAGCAAAAAAGTTTCAAGTTTGAATAACCTTACTTGAATTTCTGGTGTCCAGTTATTTATACCAGGCATAATTTCTGTGTTGCAACTGTAGAAACCTGTGAAAAAAATATTTGGGAAAAAAATCTATTTTATACACTGCAATATAAAAATACTTGTAAAGAAAACATATGTGACAGGGCTTTGCAAGTATTTTCCCTCATGAGGTTTTGAATATTGAATAATACACCAGAAATGAGATCAACATTCAAAACACAAATACAGAATTCTTGTAAGAGGGGCCAACACCCCAAATCCACAACTGCTCCACCTATTTCTATTAGATAAACTATGCACAAATGAGGAAATTAAAAAAAAAAGGTGTGACATGAAAAGGAAAAAAACCAACCTTTACTAGAGGGCATAGAAAAGGCTGTAAAGGAACTACCATAGTGACTGAATGCAAATGAAAAACAGAAGTATAATGACTAAACAGCAGGGTAAAATAAGTTATTAACAGCAAGTCAGCCATTCTGAAATCCTGAAGATAGAGTTAAATAAGCAGAAAAGAGGCCAATCTGGTAGGGCCTATATAAAAGCACAAAATGAGCTAGAGAAGAAGTTGTGTAGCAGCTTGCAGAGGGTATAAATATTAATAGACTGTCTTTCAGAACATCAAAAGAAATTCTGTTGAAGAATCAAATAAGATTTAGAAAGGATATGCAGAAATAATAACATGAAAGCAGAAAACATCCTTTTCTTTTTACAGCAGTGTAGTAGAGCTTTCCACAACAGCAGAAAACCAGTCCCTTGTTTATTTGTCTTGTACAAGAGTTTGAAGGAGATATTGACCAAAAAGGCAAATGAACAAGAAAGACTCCTACAAACCACAGAACAGGCAAAAGATCAAACAGTTGAGACACTGAAATCTCAACTTACTCCACTACCAGAGAAGAACATTCTTTAATCTCCAGGTAATAAGGTGCTAAAGTGACTGGTTCTACTGATTTCCTTAGTGTAGGTGTCTCTGTTATTGATCCACTGCAGCTGATCCAGCAAAGGGAGTTCAGGAGCAGGTGGAGGCACAGCTCTGCAGACCAGCTGCTGTCAGCCTCCTACGGAGCAGGTGCTGCTCACCAGCTCTCAGCAAGCACACACACAAAAGGCACCTGACTTGTACCATCTAGCTTGGACATCAACAAGCATTTGGAAAGATCCTTCACCAAGGTCTCTCTTAGCGAACTAACAATGAAGCATCATCAAATGAAATGTAAACATAAGACTAGGAAAAGTGGGACAAAAATGCTTAATTTTCACTGTGAAGACATCTGTAATTTTGGATTTTGTGCTTCAAGCACATTCATAACTTACATGCAGAAGAGGAAAAAACAAGATGACGGCTTATGGCCTTAATTTAGGGCAATAAAATCAGCTGCAGCAGAACTGGATAATCAGTGAGGAATAAAAGACTTAGTAACAGACTGTTCTGAGCTCGACATGACAAGATTACAGTGATATCAGTTATAAGGAAGGAAACTAAGACTTTCTCAGAAGAAACACAGGGAAATTCACAATGACAAGAGGAAGGACAAGGAAAAATCAAATGTCCAGAGCAATTTCTATATAATGGACAATTATATTTGCCTCTTATCCAGATCCAGCAGTTCTGTAGGGGAAGGTATGACATATCTATACAACAATAAATAGCATAAAGACAACTGATACCAGGCAATAATTAGTTCTCTATTCTACTTTCATTAACCTGAAACCTACCAATCCGTAATTCAGTCTACAAAACTTCAGAAACAGTAATATTGTCAGTTCTCTTGGAACTTTTAAAATAATTTTTAATAAAACTAGTCATATTTTGTAGCCTACAGCATAAATAAGAAAAATATGATTGTAGCTATACCAGAAGGTGGTGGAACATCTGTCAGTAATGAATGTACATCTTCCATGGCATCTGTGTCATCAATCTGCAAAAAGGGAACAATTGAGAAAATCATGTTGCTGTGCCAGTAAGAAGTTTCAAAAAGAAATCAGATAACCTTTATTCCATTCAACCTTTAATACTCTTATTTTAGATCAGACTGACAGCCCTGATACCTTCTGTAAACACTTCTGGTGCGTCTTTACATTCATCCTGTCTTACTGACCTGCAAGAGATCCAAATTCACCTCTAACTCCCAACATTTTCTTAAAACAAGTGTTTTAGAAATGGTTTATAATTTAACTCCAGTATTGAAGGGTTTTCTGTCAAGCAATGTGTCTCCTTCTCACTCTCTATGTAAAAGGGGCTGTCTTTTATTTCCTTCAAAAAACAACCCAAAAACTAAACAAAACCAACACAGATATCTTTACCTCTCATAACTGCCTTCTCAGCCTCCCTCAGCACATCCTCATCCAATGAAATTTTTACTACTTTTTCTTATATAGCTCCAGTGAACAAAGATTTTACTCTTGAAAGCTTCATCAGGAGTTTAACTAAATCTTCTGGAATATTGTTTATGTTATCAAATTAATCATAAACCCAACTTCTCAAATAAGACAGTAATAAATGATTCCACAGATAAAAAGTCTTTTTTTTCTATAAATGCCTTACAAAATCCTCAATTTTTTACAAAGGTATTCAACTCTTTTTGCAAAAGCACCAACCAATCTAAATTTATTATCCCAAACTCTCCCAACCTGATACTTTTTCACTCTCCTTTCATACTTCTGTTTTCAAACAAACTCCTGTTATAGTGCTCCCTCATTCTTCCTATCTACAACCTTTATTCCAGATTATTTTCTATGAAGATGGTGATTTGTGAAGATTAACAAAGCCCTAGATGTACCTTAGGCTGCAATTACAGGCTGTATTTTGAAATGGCTTTTAGTCAGTGATAGTTATTTGCACTGTCTATATCTATAGGATGATCCAAAATCCAGCTCTTTTTTAACACTTGCTGGAGTATTAAAGACTTCAAAACAGACAGTGTTCAATCATGTCTTTCAATTTTAGTGAATACAGAGGTAACAGAAATCTATATCCTTTATTTATCTGTAGGTGTTGTTCTTTCTGGTGGCAGTATTACTGTATAAAGAACTGGAAGGTATTGTCAGAAGCTGTGAATTCTTAAATTGTGAAAAGCAATAGCTGAAATTCAGAAAATCATCTTTTATGATGATTTTCACATGCATCTTGGCACATGCAGTTTTTTGAGTGCTTTGAATACAACCCATTCTGGAAACTAATGATTCTGAATGTCCATCTACAACAGTAAGACCTTTGAAACAGGAAGAAAATACTTTTTGTTTGCTAAATATAAAGTGTGGCTACACAGAACCTCAGTGTTTATAAAAACATATTTTAAGTTTTTGATTAGTCTGAAATGCTGCTTGAAGCAAGCAGAAGGACATTTCTTAACAGCTCTTAATTATTAATCTAGATATTGCTACATATTCATGAACAGCAGGGCAATCTTTTTTCAGATAATCTGAAGACTGAGCTGTGCTTTAAGCAAATAGAGTAAGAAAAAGAGACAAGGCAAAATTCTAATACTTCACTTTTTCTATTGATACAAAAGGGAAAAAATCCTACACAATTTAGGAAGTGTTCTTGGAGATGAGTAAGCAAACTTTTAAAAATATATATTTCAGGAGAAGAAAAGCATGAACATGAATAGTGAAAAAGTTTATCACCTCCAAGACAAAAGCATCCTTCTTCCCATGTGAAAGGTCAAGCTCTGTAACTTCATCAGAGCTTTCAGACTGAGATCTCAATAGCCTGGAACGTTGTCTTGGCTCTGGAATGGGAGACCCAATAATTTCTTCAGGTAACTCCTAAAAAGAATGTAAGAATTAAGAATTCTGCCCAGCTTAAATGTAAGAATTCTGCCCAGCTTAAAAATAATTCAACTCTACATAAATTGTTAACAATTCTAAGAATCAGATCATTCTACTGAGAAATACAGCTAAATAATACCAAACTGATTTGGCTATGTGGCAAAGGGATCTGAAAATTCCAGCAGCTTTCTAAAGTACAGTGAAAGAAGTCTGTATCCCTATCTGTAAATCAACTTACGTTCCAAATGACTCAGGAGAAAAAATGGATATACAGTGTATATATTTGAATCAGAATGCTTTATTTTTAAGAATAAAAGATTTACTTACTGGAGGATTAATCTCATAAAGTTCCTTGTTCTTTGCTATTGTATCATTTATTTTCTTTTGCATATGGGATATGTGCTGCTCATAGGTGCCATCATTTGGAGTCTTCCCAGCAATCTGAATACCTCCAGGTGTTGGCAAAGCTGCTAAGTACACACCTGTTGCAGACTTTTAAAAAGTCACAAAGAAAAAGACAAGTATATAAGCATGAATTCCTCATATTTTCATATAAAGCTTTCCATAATGCTTATGCTAAAACAGCATTGTAACATGCAAATTACAGCAGCATCTCTTGCAAATAAACAAATGGATCTCTCTCTTTGTTCACTTATGAAAAAACTTCATTATTCTTTTAGTAAATTCCTTCTTTTTCATGGCGGAACTTTGAAACTTGCCTAAAAATTCCAAACAAACTAAAAATTAAAGCCTCTGCCTCAGTATGTTTTGCATAGCCAAATAGTTTTTTACAGTTTTTGAAGATGTAAAATTTGGCCAAACCGTTTACAGCATCTGTGAGGTTGTGACAACCCTATAGCTATTTACAGGAAACAGATCATGAAAGACAAAAGAAGATGCCAGCCAGAATTACCCAAGCCTCCCTTGATGCAGGAAGAAGCAGTGTATTCCACTATTCTAATCTATCATGAAAGAATGGGGTTAGAAAATATTGTTAATGAACTTCTCTTGACTTTCTCAAATCTATCACTTATTTCTTCAGTTCCATCAAAGAAGAAGCAAAAGAACTTCCCCTTGATGCTAAATAACCAAAAGATTTACTGACATACTTAATTGACCTTATTTGTCATGGAACTGCAATTCAATTTGAAGAACAGGGATCTCTTTGACACAACCTTTAAAGAATACCATAATTTTTCTACAGTTTGTGCCAATTAACTGTTTGAAGTTTCTTTTCCTCTCATCCCCTTTTTAATCACCTTGTCTTTAACCATTTTCAAGAGATCTGAATCTTCTGCTGGTTATGAAAGACAAGTCTGTCCTGATTTTACAATAATTAAGACACTTGCTCTTAAAATGATGATTTAATATGTCTGATTACTCTGAACCCCACAACACTCACATGTCTTCCTGAAAAAATACTGTAAGACAGCAAAAGAACCCAGGATTCTAACTGTACTTACTGCCAAGCCCATCAGCATATTTTCCCCCACAGTGATCTGAATTCTCAGCCCGAAGAGGGCATTCATTCCCCTCAGCTTGAGTTTGTTCATCAGCTGTGTGTGCACTTCATACTCCATGAATGGCAGGAGGTTACTGATGGAAGTTGCATTTGCTTCAGCCTGAGCTTTCTTCTTCAGACGGCACAACCTGGCAACACAAACCAGCACAGACAGAGCTCTAATGGATCTGTGAAGACTTAAAGGGATCACAGGGCATCTGGAATTTTTTTTTTCCTTATTGTATAACCCAATACAGCTTCTTTTCAATTCTTCTAGATTGCTGCAACAGTAAAATAAAATGCCAGTTCTTTACAAAAACTCCTTGAGTCAGTGCCATCTGAAAACTTCTATTTTCAGCTTTTCTTCCAGTAAGACCCCCAATGCGAACATCTATTTCTCTTGCTGCAAGCTGCAAACATTTTAGGCACAAGTACAGAAAATTACTACTGTAATTTCTAGTGGTAAAACTTTGAAAATTCCTATTAATACAGTTATCCAAGACACACATTGGAAGGAAGAAAAAAACCCAAAAACAAAGCAAACCCAAGTGCCCTCACAGCTAAAGCATTAACCATATTTATCTGAAAATAATAAAACAGAGCATAGCAATCCCATCTCTGACTACATGTTCGTCATCTTCCACTCTTTGGGATTGATCCTACAAGCTGAAATTCAAAGCCCACACCAGTGCAATGATACTTTCAGAGAGAAATGTTATTCAAGAACACATGCCAATTGTATGTTTTATAATATAAAGTTTGATGACACATCAGATTTTAGCAACAGGAGTTCTTTCAAAAGTCTCCAAAACTTTACTAGACTAAGGAAGTATTTTGACACATACCTGGCTTGAATAAGACATCCCTTCCCAACAACTATTGCCTCTACAGGAAGGTCAATTGTGGTGAAAAGGACATCAGGAACTTTTTGCTTCCTGCAGTTGTAACAGTAAGTGAGGTGGGCAGGAAATGGCATGTTCAATTCATCATATGGGATATGGCAAAATCCACAACCTGGTGGTGAAGCTTCTTCAATCCTAAAAATACATTATGGAGAGAATACTTAAAACACCTGCATCTTGTTAACCATGCTCAGTAAATGCACATGTGTATAAACATCTACAGAGACCTACTTAAATCATACACCACAACTGAATTCTGCTCCATTATACCAATGAGACAAGTATTAAATATACCAACTACAAAAAGAAAAGGTTGCACACTACTTGCTAAAATGCTATCAATAAAACTTGCATTGAAACTTCTTATGCAGGGATTGAGATAAATGACATTCGGTGACCAACAATTCATAAAAACCTGTAACATCACTGAACTGACTTTAAGCAGTGTAACTTCCAAATATAATCCATGATACAACAGTTATACAAAGAATTTGCTGTACCAAACACCAAAAATTCTCTTTTTCTCATTGTGTCCAAATTCCCATAAGAGCAGAATACAAACAACAAACCAATCATCCTTCTGAAAAGCAGCACAGTAAGTTATCAGGTAAAACTCATTATTTGCTTAGAACACAGTCTCCCTCCCCCATGAGGAATACCCAGGAATGACCACTATAAAAATATGAACAGGGAAAGCACAGGCCAACTGCATTACTGCAAATGGATTCTGTTTCACATAAACAATTCTTCTCAGTGATTTTGAAGAGGTTCTTAAGCAAGTCTGTCAGATTTGGAACATTAGTTATCAAAAGACTATGGCAAATAGATTTTGTGTTGAGCATGAGCTTTGTCTGTTTACCTGTTTTACCTCCCTCTAGCATTTCTAATCCATGCCAAGATTCTTAGTAGCACCAAAATACGTATTTTGAAAAAGGTGCTATTTTCTTTATATTATGAATAAGATAATTCTTTCTCTCCATCATATAGTGACTACAAAAGTATTTTAGCTCTGGCTAGTTTTTAAAGCTCTATCTACACCAGAAGACAATGGTCGTCTGCTAACAAAGTAAAAGAATAATAAATAATACCATGTTGACTGGTTTATTATGGAAAAAGCAACGCAAGTGTTAAAGTGTAATGAACAGCCTTGCTTACAACTATAATAATCCCTTGAAATATTTGATTACTATCCTGATGAATACATAATAAATTACCAATATGCATTAATTAATTTTTTTTTCCCCAAAAATAACTTTGTGGCAATATTAGTTCTTCAAATTTTATTTGCAAGAGCAGAAACAAAGGGAAACTTCATGTTTGGCCTTCAGTTCCATGATTTTGTTCATTAACTTCAACAAACACATACCTATTTTGGAAAAATCTGGCATCGTATTTGTTTAATTACCAAGCTATTTTATCTCCCACACATAAATAGTATTTAATGGAGCCTATATACACACATTACAGATACAGCCACTTCTGGCTTATGTAAGTTATCAAACATCTGTCATTTTTTATGGTGTGATACACCAAACTGAGAAAAGAGACCTGAAGAGCAGCAAAGGAAAAAACTGAGTTATGATCTGTGTTAGTAGTCAAACGTGTTACCTTATTGAGACTGTTAGAAATAAAAACAGAATATCTAATTGGGTGCAGAACTCCATTACTCCTGTGGTGGTTGTTGTTAGTGAAAAGCAGTAAAGTGGTTGGTCCCGCATCCTGCACTGTAACACTGTAACCTACCCTAATAGAGAAGAACTATCTTGGCTCTGAGGAAAAAAATCAACCTCTCCCTTCTCTGACCCTATGGAAAAGAAGCCAGGCTGCCATGACAACCTTTGTTCCAAACAGCCTTCCATGGTGCCATCCTGAAGGAACCTAGGGTTCAGTACAGCTGCTGTGCCAGATGCGGACAAAATACAGACCTCTTCACTATAAGAGAAAAGAACAACAACAGAGTGAATTCCTACTACTTAGTGGGTGCTTTTACATCAAATTATCAGATTAAAAGGCTAGTACAAGTCTCAATGAAGTTCAACATCACCACTAATTCTGTGCACTTGTGCAATTTTATCCACTAAAACTCACAAACAATCCTCTTCTGCTATTTAAACCATAACCACTGCGTAAGTACAAGGTGAAGAAGGATTGAACAGAAAGACTTGAGGTTTGCCTCATGTTATAGATAATATAACAGAAAGGCTAACCAGGTTTAAGTATGGTTTTCAGTCCTATGGTTAACAATGCAAAGAAATACAGCAAACAGTAAAAAAAAAACCAAGGCATCATTTTTTACCAAAGTAAAAGGAAGTTGAGAGCCCCAATATCTTATTAACATTCAATTTTCAAAATGAAGTTACAACCCAACACTGACAAGGGTGCTTATTGAAGGATAAAAAGTGGCAAAACAGTAAAATTTTACTAGGAGGAATTACAAAAATTGTACATTTTGCATGTAAAGTAACCAACCATACTTAGGATTTAGCAGAGGTAAAGCTCCCAGAATGACCACAGAGCTTTTAATAATTCTCAATTTGTTAAATAAGAAACAAACATCTAGTATTCAGAATAAAATACTATATTGAAAAAAAAAAAAGAAAATCTTTCCCACATTTTCTAGAATGATACATGTGTCTTTTCTTTTATTTGTTGTTTCACTTTACAAAATAATTTTTCATATATAACATATCTGGCAGACCAGTACTTACACACACAGGCTTTTGCTTTAAGGATGGAATAAAGCTGAACTGGCAATTAGTATGGGAATTCCAATAAATATTTTATCAATAATCAAACACTACATTTAATTCTTTTAGAGAAACCAAGCATCAAATTACCCCATATCTGATTGCCTGTCTATGCTCTGTACGTTCTTTCCCCATAGTTAGTGTAGGAAAAAGAATACAAACTATTCATGCTTTTTACAAGGAGACTGACAAGCAAAGGAATAAATGCTTCATTTTGGTGTGTTCTTCCCTCAGTGATAGAGTAATTGAGGAAAACATGGTAAATCAAAACTTTTCCAACTTCTCTCCTTAGAAAAGCAAACTTTTAGTGCTTTTACCTTAAAATATTTAGGCAAAATCAACTTCAAAGAAAATAAACTCAGATGTTTGAATTTGCGCATTACTTCACAAATGCAATTCAAAATAGTGAACCAGAGTAATTTTCTGTTTAATATCATCAGACACACCTGGCTCCAGGACAAGCTTTTTCTGGGCCTGAAATGTGAAGTCTTCCATTTAAGTTCTGGTCTGCCAGTTGTTATCCAATAATGAAACTTCAATACATATACTTTAAGGAACAGTCTTAATTATAGGTAGATTAGGTTTAAAAAACTTAATGGATAAATTAATATTGTTACTACAAAACAAATTGTAGGCTTCAGTTTAAAAGAAAAAATTGTAACATTCCTTAGAAAAAAATTAAACCCAGATCTAAACATATATAAAAATGCCTAATGCTAAAATTTCATAATCTCACTTAAACTCTGTAAAGTAGTAATGGAATATACAGTACCAACACTTCTACTGGAATAGTTAATTTTTAATCCACTGATGATGAAATACATTTACTGTGGCATTTTGAAAATCAAATCATCATGATGATTTACCAAATGCTAGTTGATTCACTGTAGCCCACTACAGCATGACAACCCAATGCCTTGGCATGGGATTTTATTTCTTGTCTGATTTCTGCCCACCAGGCATCTCGTGTCTCTGGTTCATCTGAAAGACAAAGTATAAATCAGTTCACTATTCTGGACTATGTCAACACAAAGCTTCATGCAATTAATCTGAAAAGTTGAGGTTTTCATAGTCAAGTGCTTTGAATGTGGACACTACTTCCTATTTATCACACTTCAAGGAAACACTAATGGGACTTTTTCACTAATTATCTTGTTTGTCCACCATGTGAGCAGGTTCTCACAAATTACTGCATTCTTCTTTTTGTCCATATAACAGATAACACTAAAATACTGTAGAATCTGTTCCAATTTTTAGTCCCAAACCACTCAGTTTCCAACACAAGAGCAGTGTGTAACTTGTAACAAAGCATCACAGATACTCTGTAATGCTGAAAAACTAAACAGAAATGAAACAGTATTTCTAGTAGTAAACTTATATTTTACTTTGCTGTACACTTGGTATCTTTGAAATAACCTCAATAGTTTTTCCTACTGGAAACAGTTCTCTCTGTTAACCAGATTTTAAAAATATTTGTTCCAAACTGTACCACTAACCAAACAGACAGTTCTGTGGCATTTCTAACTGCAAGAAGCCATATGGATTTGAAACTACTTCTACATTTACAACAAGAAATACAGGATGTATGTTGTCAGTGCTTTTTTGCTTTAGTATCCTGGAAACTGCACCTTCCCTCCATGTCCATGAATGGATTCGAATTACCTTTATTGTCCTCAAGGTAATATGTTAAATATATCCTGCCTGCTTTTCTTGAAAGCTACGAGATACAAAAATATAAAAAAAAAAAAAGTGTGCTGCTAGAATAAGTTCGTTCAATCCATTTATTTTAACTGCTCAGCAATTAGTTCCCATAACTAAAGTTCTTCTCTTGCAAGTTTTTTACATATGGAGCCAACAAATACTGAATTTACAAAACTACAATTTGTCAGCTGTTTCTTCTCTCAAAACTTACCTGTTTCAATGGTAATGCAGTTGGCAACTGTGTTAATTGTTGATACAAAAAGGGAAAACCAGTAACAAACAACCAGCACTCAGATATTACCAACGGTTCTGAGTAGAGAGATTCTTATGGAATTTCCCTGAAATTAACTGAACAGATACAAACTTCTGGCCACTGAGTTCTCCTTGATGAATCATAATTTAAATATCAAGGTCAAAACCTGAAATTTATTTGGAACCAATTTTATACTACCAGGAATATTTACCAACACAGTGTATGATAACCAAATTATCATACACTTGGTTCTCTGACAACATGACAAACAAAAATGCAAGATGCAGATATACACATAATTTAAAAGTTACTGAAACAGAAACAGTGTAAAGTAAGATGTATTCATTCATGACTTTACCTCAACTTTGCATTTAGTACTAGGCTTTAATTTTTCTAAACTAAACTAATGATTATTTTCTAATTAAAAGGAAGAGCACAGAGGTCTGTATATTCAGTTATACCTAACTTTAGATGGCAATGCTTGTGTAACTCACAGCATTACACTGACCAGCAGCAGCCTGGATGCTCAGACTAAAGTTCATTCAACCTTTGCTTTAAGAAATAAACACTGAACTGAAAAAAGCTTACAGTGAGAGTTCTTAGGAATGTTCTCTGCAACCAACAATAAACATATCAGGACACAAAACAAGGGATTTCTATGAACTGTATCAATCACGTCCTGTTATATCCAAGTTCACTTTAGCAGGTTTCAGTGCACTGCTGGCAGAATCTTGAGGTGCTGCACTTCACTCCCAGTGTGAAAACACTGTTTAAATCCTCTCAGTGACTGGGAAAACAAATGCTTAAGAAGATACTCAGCAATCCTGACTCAGATACCTGGAGCACCTGCTCTTCTCAGCCTTGGAATTCCTGAGATTCCTACAGAAATAATTCATCACAACACAGGGCTGGAGCTCCTCAGCTCAGCTCTCAGAACCACCTGTGGTACAAAAAGTGGGAAATGCCTTCTCTTTGCAGGTACCCCTCTGGACAGAGGCTGCCTCTGCTGCCAGCAGGTAACAGGAGCTGGGGTAGCTGAATAGAGGGAGAATCTTTGGAAATGGACTGTAAGGCCAGGCTACAACATCTGACAAATTCAGAGTGTATGGAAGATGTGACACCACAAGCACATTCTGTGAAGTTCTCTCAACTCTTTTTGGTGAAATGGACAAGGATCTTGGGAGAAATTCCTCCTTTCCCCTCCAATCATGGACCAGAAACTGTTTTGATAAGCAATGTGTTTCTCCTTAGGGATGAAAATTTTAAGTAGCAGCAAAAGTGGTTCTTTGACCATGCAAAAAAACACCTGCTCAATGAGACTGGATCACAGGCAGCTGGTTATAAACATTGACTAAACAGCCACACAAATTCTTGTACTTCACAGAAAAACACCTGCAAAGAAGAAATACCCTTTTTTCTAGACAAAAAAGTGCCAATTTTCAAAACTACAACTTTTTCCACCTTTTGGTTCCATGTGGCAAAAACTGCTTCTACTTATCACCAGTGACATTTCTATGTCAAAGTGCAAAAAATGTGAAGTCATGTTAAGGATTTGAGAGTTAAAAACAGATGAAGTGACTGAGGATGAATACAGAAAATGCTGTGAAATAAAGGTAAGATTGATAAAGACAAGGATGACATTGAAAATTAATGTAGCCACAGTGAAAACTGAAATGGAATGAGATGTTGAAAGGAAACAGGGATCCTTAAAGTGAACATAAAAGGCAGAAATAGTGACGGGTCCCAAATTCTAGGCAAACATTTAGCTTTCCTCCACAAAAATTCATAGTTTAAATTGTTGAAGTTATTAAGAGTCTTAAAAATTTTCTTACCTAAGATCTACAAGGACACCTTACCATTATGGCAAACACATACTGTTCTGAAGTTGCTCAACACTCTGTCTTGCTAAAGCAACATTTAACCCTTTATTCTAAGAATCTGTTCAATATCCACACTAACAAAACTATTAACTACAGAAATGTAATGGATGATTTTCATTCTTATGAGAAGTAAGAAGTATTTTCCAGCCATTGTCTTCAGTGTTAACAGGATCAGGCTCAATAGCTTTCAAGAATCCAACAATTTCTTATCACACAAGAGCAAATATTTCTATATTTCTATAAGGGTCATGCATAAATAACTGTTTGTAAAGAAGACTGTGACCTCTGCTTAATATATTTGACTATTTTTTTGTTCCAGAATGAGGCCAAAAAATAACCATTATTCTATTTATATATAAATACTGTACATTCACAGTTTACATGAACTTACCTTTGCGTATTAAAACACAAAATAATTGTCTACAATTAAAATCAAACACCATGACATTGCAATAATAAGTTGATACAAAACACTGAATGCAGTGCGATGTGTAGCATTCATATTCTTCTGACAAATATTTTCACAAGCAGCCTTTTTTGACACATGAGCCACACAATTTCACATGGGGATGCTGTTGTAGCATTTACAAGTTTAGTAAAGCTAAGGATTTACATAAACAATTAGAGGAGTTAGGGAAGCAGGATGGCATGTGTCCAGCACACTCCATGAGAGTGCCTGTTGGTTGTTTTGCTAAGGCAAAAGCTTAAGAACTAAGGGTTTGCAAAGCAGATTCAGCAGACAGGAGCCAGAAACGGTGGGTATTTTGGCGCATGCTTGGATCAGGTGACAGTACAGACTGAAAACTATGGCAGCTCACTGAAATGGTTACAGAAAGTAATGGCCCTGGATTCTAGGTGGAAGCAAAAAGGCAAGCATACAGAGCACTCAGTCACAAGCTTTTCTAGCAAATGTACCGAGTAGTTTGGACCAAGGTTTCTCTACAACTTTAAGCAGAAAAGTTTGTGGGAAATTCCACTGCTAATTATGCCCCCTTTGTGGGAAACCAAGGGCTATATATTAAACTTACTTTATTAATGTTTCCAAATTGGCAGGATATTTATAACCAAGTGGAAGCAAAACACACTGTTTCTATGGTTGAGGACTTGAGAAACAATGCTGTCAAAAGTACAGCATTCTATAAAAATCGTGCCAGCTCAAAACTCCTCCAACTGGAACTTTCCAAACTGATTTTATCCAGCAGTTTTATAAGACACAAACAGCACTTCTGTACCTGGAATGTCCTTCAAGGTAGCTCTATCCACCACCAAGCCACCCATCTCGTTTAGAATACAAGCTGTACTATCCAGGGGACAATATCCTGTATAAATCTTTCACCTAGACACTATCACTTTCTGATTCATAAGAAGCAACACCTTTTCCAAGTTATTTGCTAGAGGTTCACTTGTACATGTTCTTTCAAGATTTAGCCAGAAGCTGCATTTTGCTAGTCCATATAGATCTTTTAAAACTGAAGACAGATTAAGAAGAATTGCCTCTTTATGACACAGTTAACACCCAAGAACTGCTGTATCCTTAAAGCTGAATCTTTAGACAACTTGAAGAAATTACTCCAAAGTAGGGACTGTCTGATTCATTTAAACCAATTTTACATTATATAATTTAGTAAACATTTATATGTAAAACACAATACTCTGACAGGAGAAGGACAATCATCTGAGGAAAATTTTCACGATCTATAAATGACACATTGTTCTGTTGTTTCAAAAATGGCAATGGAAGCCAATAATATTCTTTCAGATTAAATCTTTGAATCTCCCATTAGGCAAAGCCATTATCCACACGTTCGGTATTCCCTTGTTTTTTTATCTTTGTAATTAAACACCTACTAACAGCTTATACAGAAAGACATGTGGCATTTTTCTGTAGGCTTGGCTGGTTGGGCTTTTTTAACAGACACCTTTGTAAGGTTTATAAGCAACCTTCTCTGGATCTTGAAGTTTTATTTAATCCTTTCTGGTTATCCCATTAACATTGACATTATCAATTTTCTAAAACATTTAATAACTAAATAACTGTACAGAAACACAAATCCTCTGGTATGTAAAGATTAACACAAAATTCAGGTAGCAAAAAACTAAACGTACAGCAGATTAATCTAAAACATTCCAAAAAGTTTCCAAGCCACTCCTAGTTTAGAAATACTGCTCCCTAAGTTCATCTTTAAGACTAAAAGATGTACAAATGAAAACTTTGTTACAGAAAGTGAAGGAAGTAGATTGTAAGGATCAAAGGAAAGCTAGGATACACTAAACTAGCAGGAAACAGTGTAACCACACCCAAAGGGAACAGGCACACTCTTTACAAAGTTAAACTCCAAATAAAACATCCAGCCCGCAAAATATTATTGATAAGCAGTGCTTTTCTGCCAGACGAAGTCTGAGACCAGCACACATCTCACTTCTTAAGCCCAAACTGCTAAATGAGCAAAACAAGACTTGAAAGTTGAAGGAATTCTTCAATTACTCAGGAGACAAGAACACTTAGATTAAAACTACATTTACAGGATGAGATATTGGCTGGCTGATTAAACACAAACCCTTTCACGTGCAGCAGTTTTCTACTGGGTCAGTCAGGCCAAATCATTACATGAGCACCAAGACTCCAAGAGAAACCATACAGAAAATTCCACACATCATTCCTTTCAGTGGCATTTCACTGTTGAGAAGTGACATGCCAAAATATACTCCAAGATGGAGAAGCAGAAGGGTTGTTCCCCTTATGGCTTAATACAGCCAAAACAGTGGCTATAACTTTTTCTTTTAATTGTAGATGAAAGTCTGATAGGAAGAGCCCAAGTTGAAAAATATTTTCTAAAAAAAAAATCTTGCAATAATGTCAAAGTAGCAGTAATAATTTAGTGTAGAGCTAAAAGAATAGAAACCAGCATGTGATACAACTTAAATAAAATTAAAAATATAACGTCAAAATATAAGGCATTTGACAAAAAAAATACATTTGGAATATCTTAAAAATTAAACAAACATATATTAAAAATTAACACATCAAAATACTTAAAACTGAAGGTTTAAATTGCATCATAATTAGGATTATAAAAGCTCAAACATACTGCCTAGAAATTAGAAAACATTAAATATAGGAAATAAATTTGTCTCTGGAAAGTAATTTCCACGCACAAATATTTGCCTTTGTTACTCTAGCTTTTAGTGATTATTTCAAACAGGTCATTCATCCTAGAATGGTGACTCAGCAGGCAATAAAGAAACTACTTATTCTATTTTGTGTCTCTATTGCTCTGTTACCTTGGCACAATAAATGCATCTTATTTTAAAACATGAGCAATCTTCAAAGAAAAGCTTCAAATGACTACAACAAAGGGGCTGTTACCCAGAACTGGGGACACTATGCTGGAACAAGACAGGGCTTTCTAAACCCCACTTTATCTATTTTATTGCTTCAGGAAGAGGATAGCATTAGTTGGTATGAAATGACACTGTCTCTGAATTTCCTATTCCTTGTCTGCACTCCTCAGGAATGCAGAACCTCTGCATTCATTATTTCTACGTACTCACAACTGTTAATTCTGTTTTAAGACAAACTAGGCAGAGAAGCCTCTTAACTTCTGGATCCCATGAGACTTAAAATCTCTTGGGCCTCTTATTACCCATGGACATTTATCAGTTATTCCTGTAATCCTGTTACAGTCAGAACTTGTGTTCTCTGCCTGTATATCTTCCTACAAAACTTCTATAGACATTTTTCAAGGCCATGTTAAGTTGTAATTATGTAGCAGTTAGGAAGGTGTGGATTCAACCAGAATCATTCAGGTTTTCTTTCAACAATAACATATTTTGAGCCAGGCAAATAGCTCTACACCTGTATGTTTGCAACCACAGAAGCAAATATCATAAGGCTGAAAAAATCAATGCAATCCAAGAAGGAAATTTTATGAAGACAATCGTTTTAGTCAAGCCCTGTATTTGGAAATTAGGATGAGTTATGTGCAAAAATACAATTTTTGCCACACCAAGGTTCTCTCTCTTGTGTACTATCAATTCAAAACCAAAGTGCAGTTGTGCAATAAGCAACTGCTTTTTTGGAGCACTTGTGCAAAGAAAAGTTTATACTGGCTTTCACATCATTAGCCAGAATTTAGGGAGAGTTTTAAAGCAGTGTGAACAGATGAAATAGCATTACTTAGGTAGGCAAAGAATTCTAAACAAGGATTTTAAATGCCAAGCTTATTTATGAATCTCTAATAGAACATGAGAATACTGTTCTGTGCTCAGTGACAGTGACCACCCTTTCTTCAGTTACATAAATATCTATTTAGAACTCTCTCTCAAAAAAAAAAAAAAAAAAAGCACAGTCCCAATGAAAATTATTTCATTAACATAAGGGTGTATCTGCTTCCAGAAATAATATTCAAACACCATTCACATTAACCGTAGAAATGACTTAGGAATATTCACTCCTCTGGAAAGGCTGCAGAAAACTGGAGTAAATTATTACTGGAGAACATCACACCCCTCACTCTTTTCAGAAAAAGCCTCTGACAACTGCCTTAACCTCCCATTTTCATTCAACACACACTGATGAGCAAGAAGCCAACCTGGAAACTCTCCAAGAAAAGGCAAGAAGTCAACCTTAAAATGTTGGGGCTTTTACTATTTGATCTGAAGGATAACCACATCAGACACCAACAGGAACATTCCGACATTTCCTGTTGTGTTCCTACAATTGGGCTACGTTTACACCCCAGAAAGCAGCTTGAAATGTAATTTGCACGTTCTCTGTATTTCTGTGGAAAAAAACAAAGTTACAGAAACAAAACATAGCCAAGCTTTCCTCCTGCACTTCCTCATAGGCAAAACTAACTCTGGAGAATTTCACACTCCAACAGCAAGACTGGATATCACACAAGGAGCTCAGGGGATGCTTAGGAAGTTTTTAACAATCTTTTACCTTTCCATATTTCTGACTACTGGAGCTGAAGATGCACTGCTGGAGCAGCGTCCTAAATGAGGAGTTTAAAATTTAATTATGTGAGAAATGACATACTGGTGCTATGAAATAGCCACATGGAAAAGCAGCCTCTATTCAGCAAGTTCTTGCACTGCCTACCTTTGCGCTGTGTTTAACCTCAGTGCCAAGCTTTTAACAAAGATCCAGCATTCTGGATTGAGGATTATTTGCATGTTTTTATACTTAGAGTTTTCATTCTTTCTCAGAGACAGCACCAGAGGGTATCTTCCACTGTATTAAGTGCCCTCTTTTCTATGAACTTTTGCTCAACTCCTTACTTTCATTTTGCAAATTCATCTTCATATCTATCTTTTTTATTTCACAAACATTTAAACAATTCTTCATTGAACTATATGTAATTCCCAGATATTTCAGCAGTTTCTTTTCTATTCATGAAATAGCCAGTCTTTACTTCCACGTTTGATTTTCAAGCACTTTCAAACCTCTGACGTTTCCCTATCACTGCATGCTCCTGTTGTATCATACACACAAATTAAACCATTGGCAAAAAAGAAAAAGAAGAAAAAAGAAAAAGAAATAAAGAAATATCCTTCTGCACTACACAGTTACTGAGCAAGCTGAAATGAAGCCTGAACGCTTTCCAAAAGGAAAACAATTTTAGTCCACTTATGGTTGTGATTACATTCCATGTCCAGCAGCACACCTAGCACTGCAAAAGTCCCATACTTCCAGGAATAGGAATGTAACCTGCTCAGTCCCAAAGCAGTAGGATTAACCAGCTCTCCTACAGATCTACTGACACACCAAGGCTACAGAAACACAGCCAGCTCTCAGGGACGGATTAACTCTACACTTACTCTTTGGTTTAGACCTCTCTACTCCAACCAACACCTTTAGGTAACGAGCACCTCTGGGTAAAATGTTTTATATACATATATATGCACATTCATTTTCCTTATTCTCTAAAAAATTTAGACAACAGTTTTGGATATTGTGTCAAGAACTAAATTCCTGACTTGCACTTTGCTTCCTAATCTTACATTGTGGATCACTTTCTAGCCTACTTCAAGGCATGTTTAGTGTCTGTACATAAACTCATTTACTCCATTATTCTACTAAAATTATTTCAATAAAAACATCCTACTAAACAATCTGGAAGAAGCAACAAGAAATTCCAACTTTTCAAAGCTGCACGCAATATACAAGAATTTCAACATATTTTTAACACCTTGGATCAGACTATGCCATACCAGTCACAGACTGGAGAATTTTATAATATTCTTTTCATACTGAAAGTTAATTTTAAAAGATTATCACTTTCGAACAAGCAAAGAAAACCAACAAAATCAGAAAAGCTCATAATCATAATATTAAAGGATGCTTATTGTAAAAGGAACAATAAAAATAAGCCAATAGTTTTAAGCTCTCCCTGCTTTTGAACAATTTGCAGAACGAAAAATGTCTGGTTTTTAATAACTGCACATTTAAACTGAATTTTAGAGCATGATACAGAGCTGTATGGCAACAGTGAATTATCAAGAAGGAAAGTTTCTGGGGGAAACAAGCCCTCAGAAGTCAGCTTTGTACCTTTTTATTGTGCCAGCTTTATAAACATCAAATTTTGACAAGGTCTACTGGCTTGGATGTTATATGTAGAGGAAGTTATGCCTGTCTCTCTTCCACAGCATGGTATCTTTCCAGAGGGAAAATATGAGAGAGAGAAGTCTTTACTTCATCTATACTGCATCAACTCATCCATTTCTTCTACAGCTGTATAAGGAAGTTACACACTTTGATCACTAAAACTGCATAAAAAGAGGCTTTTTTCAAGCTGAGTAATGAAGTAATTAAAAAGTTAAAATAATTATGTTTTAAGTCCTGCATTTTACAATACAAAATTTATGAACCAACAAATCCTGGGCTACATACTACCCTTCTCTTTAAACTGATAGCTCTCTATTTTCCTTGGACAATTTTTGTATCTATTATTATCTACAATACAACTATTATTTTAGAGCTAGCATTAAGAAAAAACACATTCATTGATTTCATGAAATTCACAAGAGGAAAGCCTTTGTTGAAGAAAGTGCAAGCCCATGCAAAACAACAAAACTAACCAACAGTCCCCCCAAATCAAACCAATACGCCAAAATAAACACCCAAAAATCCATTACACAACAAAACCCCAAACCAACCAAAACAAAATCACACCTGACAATCCCAACTGTGTAAGGAAGAATCCATTCTCTTACCCTAAATTCCTTCCTTTATGGATGCTGAGCTGAAAGTGACTGCTAAATAAATATCTGAACATTCAGCTTTCCAGATTGATATTAAATTATTCTTAGCAATACTATTTTATACTAAAACAATGTTTTGTAATTTTAAAGAAAGTCTTTAACAACATGAAAATGTGACATTTAGGCATTTGATGATTGATTTAAATTTGAAGCATTAACCTAAAAATCCTAGAGCATTTCTAATAACTTCACTGAGCTGCCATAATTTCTGTCAGCATATGTAGTACTGAATGACTAATAAAATACCTGAATTGAAACTATTCCAGTCTAGCAGTTTGTATGATCTTGTGTTACCCATAATTCCGACAAAGGCTGAGTTCAAAACAGCAAATTAGTAGATCAGTTATAGAAGCAGAATAGTGAAAAAAACTACCAACAAGAACACAATTGACAACACCACTCCACAGGAACTGGAAAGACACAGACAGCAGAGTTAATAAGAGGCTGAAATAGAAAGGGAAAAAGGAGCATGCTATAGCAATCTAGCACTAGGTGACCGAAGTGGACAGTATATGGCAATTTTGTACTATTAGCAAGTTCTTAATCCGCCTTCAAATGTTCTGTCCTCTTCCATATTTTCCTGATTCATTAATTTGCCGGTTTATTTGCTTCCTTTAATATTTTACAGACTTATTTGACTCAAATGCTTCACAATCATAACTATATCAGATTTTTTTTCTACTCCTCCACCTTCCCTCCCACAGCAATGTATCTTCATTCCCCCATTTGTTCCCACTATTTTGCAGTGTGAGTTCCAAGGATCATGCATTTTACATTCACTTGTCAGGAGCAATCTGCGAGTCTCACAGAAACACTGCAGCTGTGCAAACACACATCTCTGTCTTGCCTTATGTCTTATACTGCTTCCAGTCAGCTGGTAAAAATGAAGGAGTGCATAATGCAAGAAATTAGTTTTTAAAACTTCTGAGAAAATTGATTTTTTTTTTTTTAATATTCTGTCTTACATCTAGCACACAGTAATTTTGTACATAGGAGACCTGTATCAGAAATCTGTTGAAAAGACAAAATCCTAAAATAACTTTAGGAAAGAAGGGACTCACATATTAATTATATTTCGACATTTCTTTTAATCTTCTTTTCACTGTGTAAATAGATCTTAGAATAGGAAAATGAAAGAGCAACATTGTGTACTAATATACTTGAAAAAAGTCCCTTAAAGTAGGAGGATCTAATTCAAATTAAGTCTTGGATTTAATTTCATGTTGCCAGTTTACTGAACCTTTAGATCAGCAACAATCTGATCTACCCGCCTGGAGAATTGCTTGCCTTGGGCCGTATGAAGAAAAGGAAAAGCTTTGGGTTCTGTACTTGTTTTTAAGGATGTTATTTGCATAAACTTCCTTTTATTACTCCTGACTAGTGCATGCAAAACCACTACAGGTGCTATTTTTACTCTCCTCTGCATTTTTAAGTGCAGTGTCAACTCCAACTTTTTTGTAAAGCATTCCTCATCTGGTCTCAGTGACTAAACCAACCAAGTCTTCAGAGTCAAAAGTCACTCAGTTCTAATGTTGGAACTAGGACATGCAAACCACACATGTTCTCGTGCTGGGGTTCCCAGGAAAATAATAAATGAAAATCTTGAAGTACTGTTCAGTAAAGGTTTTTAAGAACAGAAACAAAGCTGTAAAGGTTAAAAACCATGTTGTGAGCTGTAGCCATTAGTCCTTAAAGATTTCAAGGAGCTGAAATGGGAAAACATTCACAGTTAAGATCAAGCATTTCATCTCATTTCTGTTTGAATGGAAAACTTGCATCAAGTTTTAATCACAAAAAGTGGCAAAAAATTAACCCCTCAATAATTCAAAGCTAGTTTTCAATGCAAAGTTACTGATTCAGAGTACTTTTATTACTAGTTTAATTTGCTGAAACATTCCTCACTAAAACCACAACCTTTGGGTTACTCATTTTCCAAGCTTCAATGACTATCTGCAACACACTGCTTTTGCTGTGCATTGCTAGAATGGCTCTGTCTCTCCTCAAGGCCTGGTGTTACAAGGCTGGAAGGCAGGCTTGTGCCAGGCAGGTGTTCCCGTGCTGACCTACCGGGATTGTGGATGCGATCCAGGAGCTTCACCGAGCGCGCACTGACAACGCCCCCAACGTGGACCAGAAAGCCTGGTGGGAAGGTGGTCAGGGTGAAAAATGGGAATTCCTGTTGGAATTAAAAACAAACATCAAACGACTGCTGACCAACCAGTGCTGAGTGCCAGTTAACATGCAATGAATTGCTCGCTTCCCTGAAATACAAGCAAAGCAGTTACACTGGGCCAGAGGTGTCCCTCAGGCTTCCTGAGCACTTCGGAACCACGTGTCCTCATGGACCCATTGGATCAGAAAAGCACAGGTTTTACACACTGAAAGAATACTTTTCCCCCACAGAGTTGTTTCTCATCACAACAGTGATAAATAATCAAAACTTTACATATTTAGAGATTAACAAAATCTCTATTGATCCACTTTTACCATGACTGCTAAACACCAGAATTCTTTCATTAGCTGATTTAAAAAAAAAAAAAAAGTTTTTCTCCATTTTTCCGTGTTCTTGTTAGAACTGACTGCAGTTTGTTTCTGAAACAAACTGTAGTCTTGCAAGAATAAGCAATGTCTTATTACAGGAAAACATACCTAAAAATATCAAAGGACTGCTCTGCTCGTAAGCTCGTAAACATAACAAGTAAATATCCACTTTTTAAAATCCAGCATAGGTCTTGAAACACAACTGTAAGTTCTTAAACTAAGATAATTCACTTCCAGTTCATAAGTAAAATTAAGAGTTAAGTTTCAGTAACTACTCCAGCTTTTAATTCATAAAAGGGACAAGGTAAGTAATAATGGCAATTTTTCAAGACACATGATGAAATAAAAGTCATATTCAAAGAAGCTGAGCCCAAAACTAGATTTTAACTGCTCCAGAGACATTGTGGTATGTCTAATATATACATAATAGCACACTTATGGGGGAAAGGCAGTAATTCGTGTTCAGCAATTCTAAATGCAGAAAGCAAAAAAAAAAAAAAAAAACACCAAAAAGAAGAAAAATCATGCAATCATGTTTTGTATAATCACAACTGATTAAATGGAACAAATAAACACCATATTATTATATGGGAGAAAGTACAGGATAGATTCCTTTCTCACATACTTGGAAACAGTACAATTCAACTGAGTTTCTACCTGAACAGCACACATGCTGCAGATTCAGCGAGGATCAGGTTCTTTCAGCAATACATGGCATGAAAAATCATCTTAAACTAAATCCCAATGTAGGTTTAAAAATTAATTTCAAGATTCTTGCCAGCCTTCTTATAGGAACTCTTATTAAAACATCCTACAAACTTCAAGCTTTCTGGATTTTCATTTGGCTTAAACTTCCAAAATTAAGAGGCAAACTTTGAAATCAGCAACCATAGTATCAATACCTGGAAGAAAAACAATCCCAAAACCCAAATCCTGAAGTTTTGCCTTAGGATGCAATTAAAAAGTAGGAAGATTTCACCCCAGGATTCTGAAAACCTGCTTGACTGATGGGTCTTCAAGAGCAGAGATGGATTCTGGAGTGGGATGCAGTGAAGATTCCCCCAGAAGGTTCTAACAGATTGCAAAGTGCTTGCAAATTATCAGAATAGTCAAAATACTCAAAATACTTGCTTTCCCAGGACTGCAGAAATGAATAAAGGAGTTTTCTGAATGTGCCACCTAGATGAAATTCCACTAAGCCTTTAGTCCATTTACATTCTATATATACACACACTCACATTTACACTGTGCTGAAGCAGTATGGAGTGAACGAAGTAAACAATACTCCACGCTCTAAAGCTTGAGCAAATCCAGTGTTTTTTAATCTATATAAATAATCCATACATTTTTCCACTTTCTGTTCCTTTCCACAAGTCCACATACTGCAAGTAATTTTAACATGTTCAGACTTCCAGTTTGCCTGATTCCCTACATTAGAAACCAGGAGTAAAACTTCAAATAATAACATGGCTTTATCTCAATAAATATATCAATACTCCCAAGCCTGCATTATGGCACATGAAAAAATAATGTGTTCTAACAGTTACCTTGAGCCACAGACAAATCTGGACAAGACAAAACAGACTCACTGAACCATTCTGACAAAATTCTAATCTCTCATTCATTCTGACACAGATGGAACTCCACCACTTCATACAAAAACTTTTTTTTATTTTTTAATTTAATTTAGAGGGTTTTTTTTTTTCAATGTTATTATTATAGTACCTGAATACAAGTTCCAGCCTCAATTACATGTTGTAAACTGTAATAGTTCAAAATTATAAGTCTGCAGTTATTTCAGGGAAAACAGATTTCAGGGAAAACCAATTGCAGTTCCCATATTATAAATCCCCTCCATTACTGCAATTTGCAAAGGACTCCTTTACATCAAGGCGATGCAACCACAAAGTATTTCAGTATATGACAAATCAGGATGATTTCCAAGCTACAACTGAAGATAGTAATCATTTTACCAATACCAATTCTCTATTCCACTTCACAGTCATTGATTGCACAGACTGTGAAACCACTTCTAATCCTTGTAACTACAGAGATTTTATAGTTGGTGTTTGGGGCAAGTTTGATAAGGCTACAATCAAATCCTCAAACGCTTAATACAATGTTTAAAAATGTGTATACACGCACATGTATTGCTAGTGCTCTTTTTTCAGTCCATGTCATTCCCAGGCACACAGAACAATGAAGCAGCACAAGGAAAGAGGCTGCACACACCCCTTGGTGTAAGTGCCAGCTGAAGCAGCTCTCTGCTTCCCTTCCAGCCCCATTCCCATCCTTGGACCTCTCCCTAGGTAGTGCTCACAGAGCATGTGGGGCTAAACCAGAGCAGGGAACTGCTCTACATTCAGGTATTGCTCATTTCCTGGTTAATTATTTTTATTCTGAGCACATTTACTGTGCCATCCCATGAAGTGGCCAAACAACCTTACAGCTTTTCTTGACCTGAACTGAGGGGATGGGTGGGTAGAAGTCACTGGGAAGAAAAGATGCTTAAGTCAGGATTTCAGCCAAACAAATCTACCAGAGAACTGCACTCTAACACAACAGATTTCTGCAGTGCCCTTCAGAGATGAAGGCCAACAGATCCTCATTTTGAAAAGGCAGCAGAAGAGATCTCTCAAGCACTTGCAAAATGTAAAAACAGGAAGAAAACAGAATTTGTCCAAGTGGAAGTGAGAGACATGAAACACCATTGAGAGCAGCTTTTGGCCATTTCTACAAAAATATAGGCTAATTTTTTTAAGAGTAAGATAACCTCAAATTTTCCTACTGATGGAAATGCAGCATGTATTTTCTTAGTTAAAAATATACAGAAAAACAGCTGTGCTACAGTTACTCTTGCTATCTACAAATGTCCAGGGAATTGCTAACAGTTATTAATGTACAATGTAACGTGTACATAAATTTTTCACAGCTGTATCTCCAACAGGTTTATTTTCAGGGAAGAAATTGAGGAATATTACCCTTCTAACAAACTCTGTTCAGTTTACAGTTAGGGTTATTTAAGAAATACACCAAAACCACATTTGGTTAAAAAAAGCTGTTGAGACATGCAACTAAATTAACTTATTTTAAGGTACCTCAGCATTACCATATACCAGAATAATCTAAGACTCAAAAGAACTATTTGAGCCACCTGGTCCCATGGAATGTGTCCCCACCCAAAGCAGGGTGGTTGGAATAAGATGACCATTAAGGTCTCATAAACTCAGAGTATTCAGGAATTTTATGATATATCTAATACATGTGAAACTGTAGTATATATACTGAATTTATTCTTGGTTTTCCCAAATACCTGCTATCCTAAGTAATCCAGACAAGGAGAGTGCACTGTGTATGTGTGTAATATCAAAACAGACAAAATAACTTACAGACGTTATTCATTCCAGTTAACTCAACTTCAAAGTAACCAAAAGAGGTAACACCATAGCAAAACCACAATCAATATGAAATTTTCAGAAAACAGAATGAACATATTTTTTATCAATTAACTGTCCGCATGCTTTGCTGCTACACCATAATTGCCATCAATAACAGACTCAGCATGTCTCCATCCCATTTTAAAGTACCTTTTTTCTACTAGACAATACACAGACCTTATCAAAATAATGTGCAAATAATTCAAGCTCTAAAAATACATTAAGGGCTCTTAATTTACTTTTTTATTGTCTTTAAAAACCTTCCTAAGGAAATAAAAAGATCAGCAATGGAACATCTGAAATGCTAGCAAAATCAAAGGTAAACAGAAAAAAGGCTTGTTTTAAAGCATTCCTTCAGCCAAATTAAAAAATTAAAAGCAAAAAAACATGGATTTGTATTCATACCTAAATTAAAGTTTTAACTGAAATGTATCAACATGCAAAATACACCGATCTAAAAAATGCTCTTAAAAACAACAAATTAAAAAAATTCTGCATAAACAAAATTTAAAAAAAATTTGCAGAGCCTCACAAAAAAAAATCTATTTTAGATAATGCTTTAGAAATCCCCAATATAAGAAGAAAGCACTAAAAGAGTCACACAGTGTATTTCAACATACCCGCCTTCTACAGAACCTATGGGGCGATCCTCCCTTAGC
Organism: Peucedramus taeniatus; assembly: GCA_013400575.1. Lineage (NCBI taxonomy): Eukaryota > Metazoa > Chordata > Aves > Passeriformes > Fringillidae > Peucedramus > Peucedramus taeniatus. The sequence goes on from WBNO01011736.1 coordinate 96,869, forward strand.
CACGGATAACACAAGAAACGAGAAGAGAATCATCCACTTACTCAAAACAGCAGCTCCCCACTTAGATGTCACAGGTGCAAGTGGTTTTGTTCCCAACTAACACATATGCTCCTACATCACTAGTGTAGGTAGTCAGAAATTGCAAAGAATTTATTTCTGAGTACGAATATACTCACATTTCTTCCTTTAAGAGGCGTCATTTTCAACATTTTGATCAAAGCAGTATTTAATTTATTTTAAAAAGTTGCAATTGCTCATTCCAAATGTAAACAATTAATTAAAAACTCTATTTTCATCATATAGTCTATTCAGTAGAATGACAGATGGCATTTTTAGTCCAATAGAGGAAAAGTTTAAATCTATTAAATGTCTTTCACTGCTTGGCAGGGTCAAGTTCCCAATTAAAGGCTACCTTCTACTCCATGAAATGGAGTACAAGGTATCAACTCAATTTCCAAAACCTGAAACTTCTCTTAAACCCAAATGGGATTTTCAACTTGTTTAAAGCTATGCCAATGTTTCTGAATTCGGCTTCTGTAAAAAATATATCATCATGTCTTTACTCCAGTATTAAACTTGACATGCATCAGTATCTTTCAGAGACCACACAGTGGTAATTTCTCCTATAACTTCTTAATACCACTGGAATTACTTGAGTGCTGTGCACAGTTAATTGCTCCACTTTTCCTAATGCTTTAGTAATATATTAATATTTAAATAATTTGTGTATAAAAGGGCTATTAAACAGTCAACACTTGTAGTAAGTTCAGACCTAAAATTACACATTTTCAAACAGAAAGTAACAGCAAACATTAACTTACTACAAGATAAATTTTCACTTCAGTAGACTAGAAATGGAAATATAAGATGCCTTACCCTTTGTTCCAGAGCTGACTGAGTCTGTTGTCTTAAAAGAGTTTTAAATGGCCCCCCTTCTTTTCCAGCACTCCCACTGCCCATTCCTGAAGAATATCAGTATAAATGACATTCAAAGAAACATATATTATAATTTGCAATTAAAGGGTGACTTCAAAATAGATAAAAAAGAGTCATTGAAAGCAGTCAAATTATCCCCATAATTTTAATTTTCAAGAAAAAAATAGCATCAAAATTTAATTTCGCTTTGAGGGTTGTTCTAGGTTTTCCTTTTCACACAACTAGCAATGATTTTATAGGATTTGAACAAACTCCCCTGATCTAAGATTTTTTCCTGCTGTCAACCTGAATTAAAATCAACTTTAAAATATGAAAACTTAAAGATGTGGATTTGAAATTCTTTCCTACGACATATAACTTTTAAAAATTTTCTTGTTATGACTTGTTGCCTATGATTTAAATACAGATCTACTTTTCACATTAGGTTTTTACATAACCAGATTATCTGCCCTTACCAAAGAGTCTCTCTGTCAGACTACACCATAGTTGTGTATCTCTCACTAATATTATTACAATATTTTTATTTAATAGAAGTAAAAAAAATCTGTTTTTCAGAGAGTTTCAGGTAACTAAACCACCTTTCCTAACTACAAGTAGGAGACTGTACACAGAATTTCAGCAGCAGTTACATAATGCATGATTAGGAACAAGAAGAAAATACAAAGGCAATGCATATCCTTTGATTTGAAATATAAACTCTGAAAAAAATTACAAATTATTTTGCACTATGAAATACTCATTTGATTTATTCAAATAAGCTAGGGGCTGCTACTGCTCAGTATTTAAAACTACACTTATTTGATCACTATATTTGCACACATAACCTGCTGATTATCTGTAAATGAACACGAGATAAACTACAATTTTGCCTAAGATGATAATTCTCTCTTTCCTTCTTTCAGACTTTTACCTCCAGCCCTCTCCCCCAACCACAGGAGTTTTTGTGCAGAGAAAGTTGATCAGATTCATTAACATCTTTGCTGTTGCATTATTTGCTACCAGGGATGTGTCCCCTTATCAGTGTGCTGAGATGCAGGTTATGTGTCTGACAGTAAATTTATGGGCTCTGTGGCTACAAATCACTGAAGCAAACACATTCCAAGATTGTGTTTTTCCTAAAGTAAACACAGTTCTAGTGAATCAGATTTTCTTGGTAGTATGTCATGCCTAAAAGCACATTATCATTGCTATTCTTTGTATCTAAAGCCATCAGGGCTAACACGACAAAGCAAAAATAAGCCCCTGAGCAGTAGAGGAAAGCAAAGCATAAAGAACAAAAAGGTGTCAGGAGCAGGATGAAATACACACACCACAGTGCAAACAATTAGAAATGAAGCTACGATTTTCTTTTCCAGAATTTGTAACTAATTTAACATAATAATTCCTTGCTAGTTTTTTTCTTCTGATCAAGAATCTGATAAGGATGAACAAGACTGTAAATATAGATCAAAGTGCAGTTATTTGTTTTTACCAAAGACTAGAAAGATCTAGAGAGATCTAGAAATAACAGCAGACTTAATAATGTATGTAAATCCATTCCTAACTTCATTCATTCATTTTCAAGAGTTACTAAGCTACCATTACCATGTAATTAGATATAAAACCACTACAATTTTCAATAAATATTTTTAGCTGTTCTTGGATAAGGAAACAAAACTATTAGTATCTGTATAGTCCCATTAAATAAGATTAAATTGCTTTTACTATTTAGCATTGATTCTAAACATCATTGTCAGGGACTATACAATATTAAATACAGACAAACATAGCATAAATACTACACATGAAACAAACTCAAAAAAATACAAACTAACCAAAAGAGTTTCTACAAAAAAAGCACAGTAATATCAACTTTTTAATTGAAATCTATAAAAATAATCCATGTCAGTGAAATGAAAAAGTGGGCAGTAAAAATAAAAAACATGGGCTTTGTTCAAAAGGTTAAATTAAAAAGCAGAGTTGGTAGCATCTGATAATATTATTTCAGCAAATTATGAATGAGTTTACGAGCAAATGCAATGAGCATTTGCTCCATGCAAAATGCAGGAGCAACAAAGTGAAGAGAATGTGTGGGATTACAAATAAAGTAAATTATTTCAGTCCAATTAGCGAAGGATATTTTTCAAGGGTAAAGAAGAAATTCTGTAGCATAAGTGACATTGTTTCAAATTCTCTGAGAAGTTCTGAAGGTGTTTCAAGCTTCTGGGGCAGAGGTGAGTGATGGAATGAATAGTCATGTAGCCAGCAGTTTTCAGAGGCTAACTGAGCAAACCCAGGGTTATAGAAGCATCTGTGTGTTAATCAAATAATAACATTTCCTTAAAAGTTTGTTTAAAAGGCCATAATAGATAGATCCTACCAGAAGCAGCCAGAAGCAGCTCTTCAGTGAAAGAAACACTTTTCCTCAGAACAACTGGGCTGACATGGCTAGAGTGTAGAGGTTTAATGCTAGACCCCGAGAGGAGGAGACAGGACTTTCTAAGATGTGGGGAATCACAAGAGAGTGTAGGGGAGCTGGGAAACAGGAAAATCCTAGGTCCCTGTGGGGAAGGTGCTGTGGAGGAAAGTAATAGAGACAAAGATGTAGATTCAGAAGATGACTAAAGAAACGGACAAAAGAAATCAAAATGAAGCATTTTTGTTTTATCTAAATGAATCAACACTTACTGCAAATTATTTCTTGACATACAAAGAAATGGAATGACAATACAGCTCCACATTGTGCATGAGAAGCATGTTTTAAAAAATCATTACTTGATTAACTTTATTTTGAAATTAATTTTTTAGAGACACTGTAATTAAACATTTTAAATGTCAAACAAAATTTGATAGCAAATAGTATAGAGTAAAACCCAAATAACAGTCTTTGCACACACTTGATCTGATTACTTTGATTATCTTGGTAGAAAAGGCTCCAAAGAGGTCATGGATTTGTTTTATGATTTTCTAGAGTAATAATCTTGTAGAATTCTAAGTTCCCATCAAGAAAAGGAGTTCCCACCTTCTCCATTTCCTCCAAACATATGCTATGGCACATCAGAATGTTTTATCTGATTAAAAAACGTAAAAAACTAAGAAACAAAAAACGTGCTTTTTGTCAGCCTGATTCTGTTCATTTGCAGTGGCATAAAATATATCTCTACTCCCAGAATTCTAACTCCAAACCCAAGCTCAGCAAAAGTATTTATAGACCAGAATGGATAACACAAGCACAATTGTATTTCACAGAAGACATTATTCTCCAGATTTGGAACTACTGAAAATTAGATGCTTAAGCAGATCCAAGTTTCAACCTCCAGTGTTTTGTTACTCATACTGAAAAATTGTGGTATCTGCACTGTTTCTCCAGGTTAATGTCCATCTCAGACATGTCAGCACACTAACTACCCAACTGAGAAATAAAGAAGAGTATAATGTACTGCAGAAATAGCAGAAAATACTTCTTTATTGACATCAGCCAATATGAGTAATGGGCATCTCCAATTTGATAACATTTGATGTGTCACATGAGAAGTCTGCATTTCTTTAACTTTGTTTAACTACTAACATCACCAACTTACACACTGAGATATCTGAACTTGGTAACAGCCTTGGGAAATGAAAACAAGAGTTCTAAACATAAACAGTAATTGTTAAGAATAACACACTGAATTTACTATGTTATGGAAGTTTCTTCTGCATATCATCAAATTTTGGGTGAAAGTAAAACAAATTACTCATGAGATGTCCTTTTAGTCTATTAAGATTCAAAATCAAGTTTGTCAAAGCAAGATACAGAATTTTTAAATATAACTAGAAAATCCTCTCTGGACAAGTTTCAGTAGCAGAGTTAAAAGCTGTCAAAAAGACAGTGCTAATAAGCACAGCTATGCCCACAGTTGGCATTAATACTAGAAAGATAGCTAAAAAATATCTACATCCTTGAAAAATCCCTACAAATAAGAGGCACCAATGACAATCTGTTTCAGTTCTGAAGGAACTGACTAAAGACAACAAGATTTATCCACCTACCTAATATTGCTAGAAAATACAGAAGGCTGCTTTAAAACCTTAATACATTCACAGTGAGTTGCCACATGCCTAAATTCACAGCACATACATCTAGAAAGATGACCACCTGTTACATTTAAATCCTTTATATGACATGATCTTTACCTTGGAAAATCTGATCAAAAGAAACAGGTTTTCAAATATTCAGTAAGCCAAACACATGAATTTGGGGTGCTCCTAAGTAATAAGCATCCAGTTATAGCTGTAGGTCCTTTAAATAAGTGACCACCATGGGTTACCCACAGGACAGACATCCTTTAAAAAGGACAAAAATCAAAGTGTGCTTTTTTTGCTTGTTTGTTTTAAAAATGAGAGAGAAGACAGGACTAAAAGACAGCTTCCTAATTGGGAATATTTTTAACACATCTAGGGAATAAACTGCATGGAATATTTAATACAACTCCGTTTGAATGCAATATTCAATTTATCTGCTAGGAAAAATTCTTGAAAGGAATGCTATCAAGTAAAGCTGAATCAACTACCTTAATATGCTTAAAATTTGTTGGATTAAATGCAGCCAAGAATGTTCTGGGCTTCAAATAACATAATTTAAAACATCATTTAAAAACTAACCACACTTCTAAAAATAATTCTATAAAATACTTTGCCCTATGGTAGCAAAATTCACAGCATTGGTCATATAGTGAAAAATAAGCATAAAATAATTCTTTGAGTTGTGCTGACATTATTACTGACATGATTCTAACCACAGACTAAAAAATAAGGAGGGAGGAAAAAACAAGTTGAAAAAATTATGATAAAGCAATGGAAAAATAAAAATGCTTTTTGAAGATGGCTGGATTACTTCTAATGTAATTTAGGTTACTTTGGAAGTGTATGCTGTGTATGTAAAGCTCTTTCCATATACCAACAGAATAAAAAGACATTGGCTGCTACATTTCTAGTTCTGAATTTGCAAAAGGGAGTTCAAAATTAGATAAATGTATGCAGTAAACTTAGGGCACAACATAGTAGGCTTGAAGGCTACAGTTTTAGTAACACCATCCTTAACATATCGTGGTGAGAAATACACTCTTATGATTTGTGATATGAAATGGAGGAAATAAGGAAAAGGCAATTACTAAGAACTCCCTTAATGCTCTGAGATGTTTTATTTTGACTTGAATACAGTTGTGTTACAAAAGTAATTTTCATGTTATCCAGGACAGTGGAAATACAGGCAGGATTGAAATTTTGACCCTGCAAAAACCCTTTAGAGCTTGAGGTGTGCTGTGTGAGGTCTCCAATTTTCACATCATTTTGATAACTTAAATGCCAAAAAACAAAAAAGGGTTGAATGAAAATATAAAAGGAGAAACACAACTTAAACAAAAAGTGGGTGGAAGTGCCTTACCAGTTTTGGGTGTCAAACTCAAATCTGTGTCAGAAGAAGAGGACTGTCGACTGTAGGACTTGGAAGGTGAAAAGGAATAGGTTTGGTTTTTCAGAGGGGTGGAGGGTCCTGATGAATATGTATTGGGATTGGGATCTTCATTGAAAGGAATCCTGCCAGAAGAAGGTGGAAACATATTCAGTAATCCTGTGCCAAAGGACCTGGCTGACAGCAGCATGATCCAAACACCAGGATGGGACTGGGGCAGGGCCAGCAGCTATTCCTTAGGTGCGAGGCTGGGAATGAGGCCAGAGGCAAAGAAATGCTGTTTTACCCTCTCAGCATCCTACAGAGAGATGCTCATCATCTACAATGAAACAATTAAGCCAAATGAAAGGCATGAGATGTGACAAAAAAATTATATATATATATATATATATATGCAAAATAAAAAATGGAAAAGTTTATGGCTTAAAAGTCTGGTCAAATACACAATGCTTTGAGTTAGTTAAATAAAGAAAAAATTATTTCAAATTATAGCTGTGTTTATACATATTTATACACTTATGTATATACACATATGCATTTTAAGGTAAAAAAAAAAGATATGTTTCCTTATCCTATAGCATCAGCAGCATGCCACAGCTAAAAACAGAGCAAAGAGGAGAATCTTTATGGGAACAATTTTATTGACAAACAGTTTACTTATGCATAGCTTGACTTACCTGCTCTCTAAAACCATCTCTTCCACAAATGGCACAGACCCTTCCTAGAACCATTTTAAAACCTACTGTATCAGAATTATGTTTGAAATCAATTACGAGCTCAAATCAATGTTTCCCAGTTACATCACCTTGTTTTTTTAGTTAATTTCACAGGAAGCAAGAGCATGTTAAAGTGAAGAGTGTGGCTTTGTGGAAGAGACTCCGAGGCATCTCCAAGAAACTATTCTGCATTTGCTTGAGCTGCTGCACCCTAGGTGCTTCTTCCCTGATAACAGAAGGCGTGTCCATGAAGAAATGAGGGAAGACGGGTGGTACCTGCCTACACTGCCTGCCTGCCTGCCCTTTGGGACCACTGTGCCTGTGGGCTGCCTCTCCCCAGCTGTGGAGTGTGAGCAGTCTCGTACCAGTGTAGATGAGAGTGGGAACAGACACAGAGAAGTTCTGAGTAAGTCGTGAGCCAGTAGCAGTGTGAATTGGGCTGTTGTGGGTCGAGCGGCATCCATGGCTTGGCGGATGAACCAGCGGAGACCTGAGAGAGTTTGCAGCCAAGGTGGAAGAAAAGAAAACAATACATACAAACAGGTTGCAAAGTTATCTTATCAATGATTTCAGGGCAGTTTAGATAGAGGAGATCTCTTACTCTAAGCAGACTCTAAGAATTTCAATTCCTAGCATGCAAGAGTCCAGATGAAATAAAAGGAGGGAAAGGAACAGCTTAAGCACTTGCTTGTGACTGCATCATTGATTTCTAGCAACAGGTCATCAAGTTAGTAAAGCCAAGAATAAGAAGAATCAAATTAGTTGATTTTGCTGCCTTAGAGAAACATTCCCATTTTTCGAACTGAGACATCCGTCACCAAGTTGAATGGGGATAATTTGGGAGGTGGAACTTCCACAATTTGCTGCAGAGTGAAAGCCACTGGTTTACTTATGGGTGCTTTTTAAGTTGATAATTACCAGGTCTACCTTTTTTGTTTTTAAACACCATGCTGTTGTTCTATGCTACACTGTATCCAGAAGTTTTAAAGGCAATTTTTAAAAATCAAGACAAGTCAAACAAGCTATGCTGTGAAATAGAAACCAGTAATTTTTAAAAGTCAGTTCACATTTTGCAAAATTTTGCAGACCAATTGATGCCTGCACAACAAAAATGCCTCATCTCTACTGCAGTGACACAATAGCTCAAGTTAATGAAAATGGCTACTTCAATTAATACATCTAGAAGTACAGGATATGTAATATAATTCTTGGTGCAGTTTTTTCCTTCCTGGATTGCTCTACCAAATAGAAAATAAGTAATTTATCCATGCAAAAATGTAGCAACAGAAGAAAGAAGACTGCAAGTATATTTCTATTAATTTGTATGCATATCAAAACATTGCATTCAAACTGTTTGGTGCTGCAGTACATATGACAAAAATCACTAAATTCTAATTCTCATAGTGAAAAGATTTCTCTGCAAGTTCAGTATCTACCTGTTTTGCCATAGTCCTACATGTTTTACAACAGTAAAAAGCAAAGCACACAAAAGATGAGACCTCTCCGGGGTCATTGTCTAAATCACTGACAGAAAGATCAGAATTCAAAATTTATCTTCTCTTATACACTTATAAACATTTAAACTTGAACCAAAGGTATATTTGTGAGAAGTCCTCACAAAAACGTTCATTGCACAAACACAGCATCAAAGCAGAACTAATTACAGTTAAACTGGTGGATCACAAGCCAAGGATATGTAGTACTATTGCTACACAAATACAAAGAAAGTCATCTTAAATAACCATTACCACTCCAGCTTCTACTGAAGTAACAACTGATCCAACCTAAAACATTTCAGAATTGTGGAATATAAAACTTATTGCAGACAAATAAAACTACGAAAGAAAAACAAATTCTGGGGTAAAAAAGAAATCACACCAGTTATGAAAAACTGAATGAGTATGAAAGGAAGAGAGGTGAAACTTGTCTCCCTGCAAGCTACTAATTCATACTTACTCCTTCATTTCTTTGGATGGGGAGTTACATGCAGGTAAAAATGCTGACGTGTTACTTAATTTATCCAATGTGCAGGCTGTTCCTATGGCTCTCACTACGAGTCCAGACTCTCCTTCCAAATCAAAACACTGTAAATAACCAACAACAGCATTTCCTCTCATTTCAAGCACCTTCAAGCCAATCTTCCTTTGCAATTCACCTACAAAACAAAAGGTAAAGAGCTCAGAGTTGCAGTGAACTTCTATTCTCTTTTGTGGTTTTTGACTCTGACATTTTTGAAATCTGTATGAACAGGCATCTGCAATTTCTTCATTTACCAATTAATTTAAGCATATTTCAACTTATTTCCTACTTTCTGCCCCTCTACTGCAAACCAAACACTACCACTTCTCTTAATTGCACACAAGGACTGAAAGACTGTGACTATAAGAAACTGGTCTGCCATTGATGCTTTTTTAGGAGGACATCATAAAAAATTGTTCTGCGTAGCTGGATTGCCTTGGTAATAACTAAGGTGGAAAATATAATCTCTAAAATCCTCTGTTAAAAAACTGAAAAATCCTCACTGTCACAAAGGATGGCCTAACAGTCCTAATGAGAAATCAGCTGCTAAGAAATTAAGTGGAATTAAATGGTCAGAGAATCACAGGATTTCCTGAGCTGGAAGGGACCCACAAGGATCATCTAAGTCCAGCTCCTGGCTCTGGTTTCTACTGCTTTCTTGAAGTTTGATTCTAAAATTACCAGCACAGGTTACTATTGTAAACTTCTTAACTGAAATCATACCTGTACTGGTCTTGAAAAAACTCTAAGGTTGAAATAGAGTATCAAAGTTTCTTTTTACCTTAACACATAATGACGAAGACCTGTGAAACAGCCTGGCTCACTCTCAAAAGTTAAAGATTTCTCCAAGATTCTTTATGTGTGACCACCAATAAAAATATTGGAGTAGCACACATTTTATTACATGAGATGAAACAGTATTCCTGTGAGTTTCTCTGGGTTTTTATCCTCTTAACTCTCCCATGAATAAAATCTAGCAGAATACTTTATCCACCTGCAATATTTCTGCACGGCAAGAATTATGCCAGTATGGATTCTGTAAACTAATACAGGAGCCATATTAACAAAAATGTCCTCATGTTACTTATGACAACAGTTTATTTCACTTTTTCCCTCACAGTGTGCTGGCCTTCCTAATGAAGGTACATCTCCACAATCTTTTATGTTGCCTCACTTACTGAAGATCTCGAGGACACCTTCCATTATCCCAGATTGCTCAGAGCCCCATCCAGCCTGGCCTTGGACACTTCCAGGGATGGGGCAGCCACAGCTTCTCTGGGCAACCTGTGCCAGGGCCTCCCCACCCTCACACGGAAGAATTTAATCCCAATATCTAATCTAAACCTACTGTCTGTCAGTGTGAAGCCATTCCCCTTGTCCTGTCACTCCAGGCCCTTGCAAATAGTCTCTCTCCATCTTTCTTGTAGCTCCTTTCAGGCACTGGAAGGCCACCAAGGTGACCCCAAAGCCTTCTCTTCCCCGGGCTGAATAATCCCAGCTCTCCAATTTTTTCCTCACAGGAGATGCTTGAGAAACAATGAATAAAGCCTGACTTCAAAGAGATGGGATGAGTGTGCACTGATGCACACTGTATCTGAAATAGTGCATATTTTTTCACATACTTCAAAAAGTTTAAAAGAGGATGAAGTTCATTACTTTAATGAAGTCAAAATTTTAGCGATACTCCTCATAGGGGTTAAGAACATCTTCAAAAAAGTTTTACAAGTTTCTTTGGCCTTGCTAAAAGCAACCAAAAAATTAGGCAGCAGCATGGCCTCATCAAGAAGTGGAAGAAAAAAAATCAGTCACACTGTCCATCAGTTAGAAATACATAATCCTCAGAAACAGAAGAGACTGAAACAAATCAACACAATTAACAACAAAACTGATATGCAATCTTGAGCAAGACAGTTATTTAAATCCTGAGCACTCTCAGGAGTGTCAGTAACCGCTACAGGCACGTGTCTGGTACCTGACATGAGTGAGATGAGCCTCTGCCGAGCCTCGTTGGACGCCCTGGGCGTGCGGATTCTGTCTATCCACTGGTACTCGGGGTCCTCGTTCACAACGAGCTCCTCCACGAAGCCGTGGATAATTACTGCTCGGTAACACTTGGGGATGGACGTAGCTGTTAAAAACAAATGCATTTAAGACAGAAGAGATAGGTCTATAAGCCAAGGACAGCAAGAAAAATGTAAATTACGCATCAAAATTATTTCAGAAAGTTTTCCAGGTCATTTTCTGTGAAAATGTGGACACACCCAGGAAGTTTTGCTCATGAAATCATGGAACCCTGATAAGAGAACTGTCCAGTGTACCAAGTTACAGCACATACCATTATGAAAACTTTTCACTTTGTGCCTCTTTAAAAGGATATGGACCCAAAATAACACCACGTGTGTATGCACAGGCGCTGAAATGTAACTTCTGGACATTAAAAAACCCCATCAGTTATTTATATTGTTTTGAAACATGAACAGTAAAAATGCATTAAAAAAGAAAAGGAATTTATGTCAATGTTATCTTCACTAAGTTTATGCAATGAACTAGTAAGAGAAGGGAGACAGAAGAGACAAAGATAGGAAAGGAGGGGAAAAGATTTTTTCCAAATAAGCTTTTTTCCTCTACTTACTGCAAAAAAATTTGACTCCACAGGATGACTGCCTAAATCTGTTTAAATCATTGAAGAGATCTACTTTCACCACCACGTTGATCTCCCCACGTATACCTATCAATAAAAAAAACATGAAATACCAGAAGTTATAACAATATAACTGTATCAATACAAAACTAGAGCTATAAATTATTTCCTATTATTAGTAATTAATGCCCGAGGAGCAGGAAGCCATACTCTTGCCTCTCAGGTCTGCTGCAGAGACACTGGCTCAGAGGACGTTTCTAGTTCTGCCAAGCCTTTGAGGCTGAAGCAATGAAAGCAACACTCCTAAAATGCCTATCTGCACCAAATGGAACTTTATAAGAAAGATGGGACTGGGAAAAGAGAAGCCATCAGCTTCTTGATGCTGCAGTGGCCTCTTCTGAATTTCCTCCCTGAAAGGATTTCAAAACTGCAGTAAAGCTCCTCTCTGAAGTTCAACCCAAGGAGAAAGATTTATGGTTCTTTCTAGAACCACAAAATGGCACAGGAAGTGCTTGCAAAATACTTTAACTGTGACAAGAAATATATAAAAAATAAGGTATTATAGGCCTGTTAGACAAAGCTTAATTTTCAACTATGATTAAACCTTACTAGAAATGGAATATTTTCTAACACAAAACCATTCCTTGTTGACTTCTCTACTTTCCTGTTTTGAGCTGCTTCTTTTCCCGACCCAGTAACAAAATCATTTCACGTATTACAGGTTTTGACGTATTGAGGACTAAACTTCTTGATGACTCTGATCTCTAGTGTCTTCAGAAGCCTTTATCACATCAGCATATGACACTGAAACAGCAGCACTGGATTTGTTGTTCAACCCAGATGATATTGCAATAAAATCAGCTGCATTTCCCTTCCAAAATGCCAGTAGAAAGGAGCCTTCAGTTATTGCAACAGAAAACGTCTCAGGGTTATATATTTTCACAAATTATCACGTTCAGGTGAACGAAAAAAATGTAATACAAACTTATAAACATTATATTCATTATTTTTTAAGGAAGCATCAATTAATGTTTGCCAAGAATCAAGATAATTGGAATCTAGTGCTATGAGCATGAAAATATAAGAATTCCAATTTTACTTACATAGAAAAAAGCTGTGAAATACCAACATATCTGGAAAAATATAAAGAAATCTAACTCTCTCTAACCTACCAGCTGTACACATCCTGAAACAAGTGTTTGCATAAATTAGGTCCAGAAGAAAATGTGTGATAGGAAAATGTACATAGAATAAAAAGGTAATTAAAAATCCAGTATTTTTGCAGTATTTCTCCTCGCTATAACTGGTTTAAATGAAAAAAATACCATGCATCAGTTATGATACGCATCTGGGGAACACCGTTAATTATTTCCCAACAATGATTTATAATTAGCTTTGAACATCATTATGTCATTTAATTCACCCTGAATAATGAACAAGGGGGATAATGGCAGACACAGAGATGTTCTGCACTAAGATACCCAACCAACAAGTTAATTGCTCTAAAGTGACGATGGCTCTCTGAGACAAAAGCAGTTCCATTAAAATCAAAAGCAAAAATATCATTACCTTTATTTTCTCATACCTCCAAGACATTCTGATGAAATCCACCTAGCACTGAGAGCACTTACTGCAGGGAAAAGGAATTTCATCCTGTTGAAGATATCTCACATCCTTGTCCCTTCATCTCAACTGAAGTTTATCCCAGGTTCCAGAAAGGTATACTTCAAGTAACTCCAGCAAAATTACATTTGTTTAGCAAACAAATGTAATTTTGTTTAGCAATTTGTCCCATTAGCAAACACATGCTAATTGGACAAATACGTCTGAGTCTTTTTTTTTTAATCTGAAATTTGCATTAACTAGTGAAGATTTTTTTCCACTTGTCACAAGTCCTATGGAAGGCTTCTGCTAAGCACCAGTCTTTACTCCCATACCAAGAATTTTCTCATGTCAGAAAATAAGGGGAAGAAAAAGCCAGGAAAGTAGTTTTCCAACTCCAAAGCTAAAGTTATTACAAATTTCTGAAGACATTTTACAAGATTATAAGAAGCAGATTACATTTCAAACAGGCCTGTTTAAAATTATCAAACCTTACCATGAATGGTATCATAAATTGGAAACCATCCTGAAATAACTGTGGCTGCTTCACTATAGAGCAGAGGATCAATATCTATGTACACTTTGCCAATGGCATCGTTGGCACTGTACGTATCATGATCAAGAACTGTGATCTGGAGAGGCTCATCTTGGAGCTCTTCATCATCCACCTGGAAAACAAATATTAACAGAGAATCTGAGTATTTAAAAATGTGCAGGGAAACACTGCTGAAAAACAAATGCAGAAGAGAAGCGAGTCAGTTATGAACAGTGACCTGACACAGATAAATCTGAAATGTCAGTTTCCTGAAGCTAAACAACACATTCACTCATTTTGGTTTTATCCTTCAGAGACTGGTGAGATCCTGGAAACAGCTATCACTGGGAGAAGAACAGAAAAGCAAGATTACAGAGATTATTAATTTTAAAATTCCACAATATTTTAAGTCACACTTCCTAGATTTTCCATCTACCTCTACAATACATACTGATAAATAAATAATAAATAAATAAAATAAGGAAGAAAGGAGAAGAAAGAAAGAAAATTGAAGATAAAATACCTCAGAGGACTGTTAAGCTCTGAAGTTAAGATTACGGTGTTCTCATCACTGGTCAGTGGCTTAAAAGCAGATATTTTACACAGCCTGCAGTAAAAATTCAGTAATTCTACACATGCAATTTCATAAACAAATGCAATAATCCATCTACAGATAACTATTTTCTTTTAGGACTAAGACAGCCATTTCACAAATTTCTGTGTTCAATGTCACAAACCAAGGATTAAGTTTGCTAACTGCAATGGGATGACTCATCTAAGTGTTTGCAGAATTGTGATATTGCCTTAGAGCATGGTAAATGAACCAGAACTACATATTCAAGTGTTTCAATAATTAATTTATTCTAAACATAATCCTTGTTTTTTAAGTAGTAAAAAAAAAATGAAAGAAACATGTAAACACTTGTTCAGGGCATAATGTCAAAGGACATCAACAAATTAGATCCTGGAAAGCAACAAGCAATTACAGGAAAATGCTGAGTACCCTCATTATTACATAAGGAAATGAGAAGAGAAAGTGTCCAACAATTGTTATCCAAGGTCTTTATTTTGTAATCTTCACACAGGAATTTTCCATTTTCTCCTTTGACAAGTGCATTATCTTTGCAACCAAATGTAAGACTTCAAATACCAATTAACTTTCTTTGCTCAAAATTTTAAAAATCCATAAGAATACCTGTACTTTCAAATAAATGAATTTATTTATACATACTTGTACTGATAACTGTACTGAAAAAGCCTAAACCATGCTGCACTTCCCCACCTTCACTGCAGTACTCTCTTTTCTAAGAGAACAACATTTAAGTTGGATTCAACCTGGCAAGCTTTTATCTTCACAAACACTCTTAAAAAGCCAATGAGACGCCCTTAGCAAACAACGTCTGACTGGAGCTGGGTTTGCTGGATAGGCTTTGTGTTTCTAAACACAAATACACTTCAGTGCTCAGAACTCATTCTCTGCTTGAAATGCCATTATTTAATTAAGGGCAGCTAAACCAGAGTGTCTATATAATTACAGGCAAACTCTTAAAAAATACTTACTTCAAATTTGAACCACTCAGAATTCCACTGAGGGTTAAGTGATTTGGGATACACGTCTGTCTTAAACGTTGTATTTCCAAATTTCACCTAAAAACACAAACATTCAATTAGCAATTACAAGTGTTAATAAAAAAATTTTGAAACTCATTTAATTGACATATGCAAATAACTTCAAATACATATTTTAACAAATTTTTTTTTTCACTGAGTGGCTTTTAAATTCAATTTACATATATCAGTATCCACATTATCAATGACATTTCCAATCAATCAATCTCCCTCTCATCCTGTCATACTACTAAAATTGGTTATTTTCATCCTCAATCATTTGAGAGGCAAAAATATCACTTCTATTGGCTATTCAAAGTCACTTTGCATACTCTCCTTGCCTTCTATAAGGAAAAATATTCTAAATGTTGATAGTTTATGACCTATTACTCTTCTCTCTAGGATTTCTCAATCAGCTTCACAGACAATTGATGAAATAAATATAAAAACAAATTGGATTTGAGACATACAGAGAGAGGACAACTAAAATTGAATATTTTCCGTACTTTTATCCCTTATTGCACCTTCAACCACATAAAAACCCACTTCAGCAGTACCCATATGGTCTCCACAGGCATCTATTTCAGGCTAAGCCCATTTGGGCTTTGTGGGGGCTTCTGGCTCGCTTTTTTAAAGTGAAACTGAATTTCTGTAATGCTCCATACATCAGGAAGCCACACAGCACCATGTAAGAGCCTTTATTTCACTGTAGCTTTCATTTCAAACCATTTACAAACACTTGCAGTTCTCTGAATGCTGCCTCTCAAAAAAATAAGCACATTACCTCACACCAAGTACTTACACATACTCAAAGTTACATTTTAAAGTTTATTCAAGATTCTTAAGGAAAATAATGAGTAAGCAGATAAAAAGAAATGCTGGAATTAGAGGTGTGTAGATTTTGACAGCTTTTATCTTTTAAAAGGCTAAATGCATTTTGGAAACTAAATTTAGGCCCGGTTTTGAAAACTGGGTAGTAATTTTGCTAAAGACAGTGTTAAGTGACCACTTTGTACGCTTCAATAACTTAGTGATTATTTTGCACAGGTACATATCCCAACTCTGAAGAGATTTTGCACTTGCTTAAGTACAATAAAGTGATGTTAGCACTGGCTGTAAGAGAGCTACCAATTAAATACCAGTTCTGACTCCAGAAGCTGCGAGGATCCAACAGTCGTGAGCACCACCCAGCCTATTTCAAGGCATTATCTTGGGAGTAAATCAGTTCCCTTAGAGCCCCAGGCAGTTGTAACTGAACTTCCCTGGTACTCCAGGTAGTTCATTGAAGCTGGTAGAGATCATACAACAACACACTGCTGTCCACTGTGCAGAGTTAAAAGCACATTTATGGAAAAAATGATAATAAAATATTCTGAGCTGGGACATGGATCATTGTGCTCATGCTAGTGAAGTCCAAGTTTTGCATAACCAGAGCCAACTAAGAGCTCTTAAGTCTCTTCTCATTTTCTTTTCTAGTTCTAAGTTTATATTGCAATATTTAACAAGGAAATTTAAGGTTAGTAAACAACTAGAACCTTAACATCTGCTTTTCATTTTTATTTAAGGAAAAACACATTGTAGTTTTCCAGCAATCTCACACAGAAAAACAAAACAATAGCATCAATCTCAACTTACTTTGCAGTAACTCTCACCTGCTGTGCTGCCTTCTCCACACATGGAAAGGGAAGTTACTTCACACTGTTCCTAATTAACAACCCTAAAAGCAAGGCCCCCATCTGTGTATTTCTCTACCCTTATCTGTGCCAAGACACCCATGGAACTGCACGTCAACCCAGCTAAGCAAACTGATCTTGGTGAAAATGTTGAATGTTTCTTTTCCTTTTTTGCTATGCTAGTACTTGACTATATGAATTTCAAAAACCTACTTTGCTACACTGACAGTAGGGCTGGGAACGAGTAACCCACAGAAGAGGAGAGCTGTTTCTGCTAACACAGAGCAAAAACAGGCCAAATGAAACTCAGTGAACTGTATTTCATAGTCCTGTTTTCCCTGTCTCCTAGCAGCAAGCATCAGGGTTGTTGTAATTTTAAATTGGATTAAGAGGCAGCCTACAAAAGAAGCTTTTAAAAATTAAAACCTGACAGGTGAAACAGCTGACAAAAGAGTGAAACGCTAAGTTTCTTGTGATAAAATAAAATTATGTACTATTTCTGCTCCACTGAAAAGCTGAAATACATCTTCACTTTACCACCAGCTTATTCTCCCATTAAGCAGTGTCCTTAGAGTCTAACATCAACCAAATTTTTAAGCACCAAATTAAATAAGACTTATATACCCCAAATTTATTTTTATATTAATATTATCATATTTTCCAGTGTATAAGGTCTAGAAAGGCATTCTGTCTTCCTACCTTAATTCTAGTATCGTGCCAACCTCAACCACTCATTTGTGGTGCACCTCAATCAGTATTTGTGGTACAAGACAGGCATTCCCATAGCACATAATTTTTAAATAGCTGATTTCTCTGAGAGTATGATTCCTGAAACAATGGAATGTTCTTAGTCATCCATATTGGAAAAAATGAATAAAAAACCATAACGATCATGTTGGGTTGGAAGGGACCTTAAAGTCCGGCTCCTTCAAACCCCCCTGCCATGGGCAGGGATGTCACCCATTAGATCACGTTGCCCAGAGCCCCATCCAACTGGGCCTTAAATAATTCCACTTATTTTGCACTTCAACTTATTTTACAATCCCTTCCTCAGAAAGGCCCTACATATTGCCTATTAACTACGTGACTGAAAAGAAGGTTGAAGTTAGGCACTCTGGGTGCAATAAAGTGATCTAAACACACAAATAATATTAAGTATTTATTGATAAAAGCCCCCTTGAAAATATTTTAGTATTTCAAATGTTTTAAAAGGAAAGATGAACACTGGCCTTAAAAGTAAAGCCTGTAAAACCACTCATATATTCAGCGATGCAACCGATTTAAAGACGATTTTATTAATTCGCCATCCTCCTCGAACACGTCTGTCTAATCAGAGATTCAGGTTGGAAATGACCTCTGAGATCACCAAGCCCCAAGCTGTGACCGACCAGCACCACAACAACCACACCACGGCACTGAGTCTTAAACACCTCCAGGGACGGCGGCTCCCCCGCCTCCCCGGGCAGCCCGTTCCGCAGTCTGACCACCCTTTCCCCGAAGCAGTTCCTGCCGCTGTCCCACCTCGCCCTCCCCGGGGCAGCTCGGGGCGCTCTCCGCTC
>WBNO01011737.1:6902-64947 GCA_013400575.1 Peucedramus taeniatus
TGAGAGGCTCCTCCGGAGGGAGCGGCCCCGCCGGGTGGTACCGGGGGCGCTGCCGGTGTCGGGCGGGGGCCGAGGTGCGAAGGCACCCGCGGCCTTGTGCCGGGCCGGGCTCTGGAGAAGCCACGGAGGGTGTCGCCACCTCAGGAGGTCAGGTGCCGGCCGGGGCTGGCCACGGCATCCTGCCCGGGGCCGCCGGTGCCTGTCCGGCCGCACGGGAAAAGCCAGCCCGCTCCGTGAGGGGTCTCCGGGGAGGGAGCGCTGCTGTCGCCTTACGGTGGGATAACTCCGTGGTGTTCGGGTTCCAGGCAGGAGGCTGAGAGTTTCTCCTTTTGGCGGGGTGGAAATGGGGCTGCTGTGTGCGTGGCCGTGTCTCCTGAAGCTCCGGGGCTCAGAGTCTCCTGCTGTGGTGTCGGTGTTGCCCAAGCTGACATTGCTGGATGTGTCCCTAGTCATTGTGCTTTCCCTGCTTTCCGGGAGAGGAGGTATCCGGTAACCTGAGTCTGACCCACTGAGGACTCTCCAGATGAACACCATGACCTTGAGGTGCATCTAGGATCTGACAGGGAACCACAATGCTGTACGAAGCGCTGAAGTGACACTGTCGCTCTGACAGCTACTTGCATGACAAGTTCAAGACCCTCTGTGTGTTTTGAGGGGTGGGGACTTCAGTACCTGTTGGTATCATGTTTCTGAGCAGTTCGAACCAAACCCGTCTTGAATTTTCTTAGGCTTGCCGCTGCGGTTTGATTGATAGAAGGAAAGCTTGCCTAATTCTACCATTTCACATGGATTTCTTGTAGTGTCACTAAAATGTTGCCTTCTAGCAATAAACTTCTCAGTGAGTCACAACAGAGGTTTTCAGCCTGGGGACTTCCTACGAGTGGGATTTAGCCTCGTGTTGTGTTGTGCCACAGGGTGTGCTGATGCTCCCTCAGCTCGTAGGTGCTGTGCCTGTACAGGTGCTCTGACTGAAGAGCCTCAGGTCTGTCTCACCACATTTCAGTGTGCTGCCTTTTGAGAGGATAAAGAGGGGCAGAATAGGAATGATCTGTTCATGTTGTGGCTTTCTTCCTTTGTGTGCCAGTGATGGTCCAGCTCACAAGGAGCATCCTCGTGGTGATATGGGTGGAATGAGAAACTTTTGAGATGCGGTGCTCATGAATGTGGTATTCACTGCTGTTACTGCTGTGTGTGCTTTGTGATAATCTCATTCCTTCAGGAGCAGGCTGTGTTCCTCTTCTCTGGCAAAATGAAACACTGGAATCTCTTGTAGGACACTTATCACACCTTGGGGGCACCTGCCTAACCTTTTTTTTTTTTTTTTTGGAAAAGTCAGATCCCTATCAATACTCTTGGTCCTCCAGAAAGGAGTGTCTCTAGTGCTAGGAAATCTATTCCATCAGCCCCCAGTGTTGGTGCTAATCAAGTGGTGCTCATGGCCCATGTGTGGATTTCCTTCCCTCTCCATCCCCAGAGTTTTTTGGTGAAGGCAACATGCAGCCCTGCAGCTCTCCTCCCAGTGGAAGCAGTTGGCACTTGTTTTTTAGAGCAGGAATGATCAGACAGATCCAGGAAGAGCCAAATCCATCTTTCTTCTCTATGTCAGTGTGGGAATCCCTTCATGCTATTTCTTGCTCTCTCTTATGGAAGGATTGACTCATCACTTTATGGTTTATCAGGTAGCACACTCCTCTCACTTGGGTCTTGCTCTGGGCTCATCTCTTCAGCTGTGTCCTTTCAGGTTTTTTGCCTCAGTCTTACCTATGTGTGTATCAATGTGCAGGGTCCAGAAAAGCACTTTGGGAGCAGTTCCTCATACTGGGCAGCTCCTAGGGTAGATTTGTTTGCCAAAGCTCCATAGTGACCTTCCAGTAACATTGATTCACTTTGAAAACAGAGCAGAGGACAGAAAGTAGGTCCTTTTGGAGGAATAGGTGTTTATAAAATCTTCAAGGACTTTGTAAACTTCCTTCATTTTTAAGGATGTGTGGGCTTTGTTGGTATCTTCTGCTTTGAGTATTGCAAGGCACAGCTGAATATTTGCTGAAGTGGTTGTGGAAGCATTTGCTAAAAAAATGGTTTAGCTCTGCTAGTTTACTGGGCAAGATAGAGAGTGGACACAACCAGTGCTTCTCTCCCCTTCTTCCATCAAAGATGACCAGAAAAGTGGGATTCCTTTGAAACATCATGAAATCCCCTTAAATGTCATTGTGGGACACAATCCCATTGGAATAAAATGTTAAGATTGCTTTGAGAGGGAGGAATAAGGAAGAGCAGATATGAGACCTCCCTCCTTAGTCCAGAGAAAAAGTGGGAGAATCTGTGGGGTATTTGTTGAAACTTTAGGAATGATGAGGGAGATGGTGTGGCTTTTACAGGGTGCATGTGCAAATTGAGACTCCCTTGCATGTGAGAGTTTGCCCAGCTATGACCTGGACAGTGGCAATCCCTGTTGGTCAGGCCACTCCATGAACTGTCCACAACAGTGCCCAGTGCCTGTGGATCCCACTGTTGAGAGCCACAGCAGTTATCCCCAAAAATATGGAAAATAATCTAGCAATAGCAATGTCTTGGACATTAATATATCAAGTGTTTTTTCACATTAACTTTTCTGGTTTTTAGAGACTCGTGGATACATCAATATATTAGAGTTGATGGGGAAAATATAAAACTGCCACAGTTGTTTTTTTCATGGGATTCACAATCCCTTGGTCCCTTTTGGTCTTGCCCAGTCCCACCCTGTTTTCTGTTGGGCCTTCCCCACTACTCAAGAGCTGCACACATGGGAAAGGATCTTTTTTTGTAGTTGAGAAGGAAAATGTTGACAGTGTGATGGACTGTAGAGCTAATCAAACAAGATGTGTTTGGAAACCCCTTCCTTTTGGTGTCAAGCTGTGTCATCTTTAATTTGGTGAGCAATATGAAAGGAACAAACTGGATCCTGGGCTGGCTCCAGCTGGGTGGGTGCAGTGGAGAGCAGAGAATGCCTGTGGGCACAGATTTCCTCCTAGAAGAAATGAGACATCCCAGCCTTCAGAAGGAGATCTGGTGTCAGCTGTGGCAGATGGAAGTGGATTCCTCTCTGTCTGTGCAGAAGGAGATGTCAGGCCCACTGTGGCCTCCCAGTCAGACAGGAAAAGACAAAGGGAGACATTGATGTCTGGTGAAAAGGTTTTGATTACAGGATCACACACTCAGCTGCTCAGGCCAAACCCCTGGATTGCTGCAGTCCTTTCTCTGCCAGTGACCAAGAGATGATGCTCAAGGAAAGGCTGAGAAGATGGGCACACTGTGCTTGCCCTGGTTACACCCCTTATCACCTTGGTGCTGCAGGATGCAGCTTTTCAGCATTTTTATTTGTTGGCCTGAGTAATTTTCCACGTGGACAAGGTGTGAGCTGTGTGCTAAGAGCACTCTGTTGTGAAACCTAGCTCTGCATTCCTATGTGTTTTCCTCTTTTAGTCAGTCACTAGTTTTAGAGAAACTTTAGTTTTATCCTGGAACATCCTGATTTCCAAGGCCTTTGGCCTGATACCACACACATGCTTGTTGAGTTTTCCTAAAAGCACCTTGCCTATCCTAATGAATCTATAAATCAGGGCTTCTCCCTTCTGCCTGCCACTTGGTTTCATTTTTAATCTTCAGTTTTCTAAACATGTCTGTTGTGGAAGACTGATTTTCCAGATCCTCTGCAGAGCTCTTCAAAATAAACAGCAGCCAGAAATCCTTGGTATCTTCTTTCTGATCTTTCCTTCAGTCTTTCTATTTCTTATCTGTCCATCATTTAGCACACTGGCTGGGTGGCCTCTCATCATGTTTGGGTAGAAAATTTGTAGATTTTATCCAGAAGAATTTACTTAATCTCATCTACATCATCAGGAAAAAACATAATCACTTGGAATAATTTGTACTGTTTTCTTCTTTTGCACACATCTTCTATTCTAAAAACCTTCTGTTGGCCCAGGAACTCAGAATTAAAACAAAGTAGAAGTTGCACTGGCCAAAGATTTTCTTTTTTTTTTTTTTTTTTAAGGTGATACATTTCTGTTCAACAAAGTGGAATTATTTGTAAGATATATTTAAAATTTCATCTTGGTAATATATCCTGATCTGCATGAGGAAACTGAAGTTCTCCTTTGCCTCCTGTTTCCTAAAGGCACAGGCCATCTGTTCTCACATGGCAAATCACTGTTGCTGCTTTAATCTGGTCTGATGGGATAGCTTTACTATTACTTTTTTTTTTTCCATTTAGCCTTGATACAAAATTATTTCTTATCTCCTGTGAGTCTGTCTATTTTGTAGTATGTAGTACTCTTTCTCCCCTGGAGTGACCTGGCTTTTTCCTGTGTACCTTTTCCATGGAGCACTGGAGAATGTGCCTGGGTAGCTCTGTGTTCACCCTTGAATCCATTCATCCTTGTTCCCTACCATACCTCTGAAACCTGTTGCATCTCTTTGGCTTTTTGGGTTCCATTTAAATACCTTACAATCCTGAAACTGCTCTTTCTGTGTGTGTGATGTTTCCTCTAAAATTCAGCCCATTTTTTCCCCTGAACTTGTAGTTCTTAGTGAGAATCTGCCTCCAGCACCTGCTGTGCTGCTCCCACCCCAGACTGATCTATAGCTTCTTGACAATGCAGCTTAAAGTCTTGGTACCTGTTCTGCTCACTGAAACAAGGGTATGGTGTAGCTGTCCAATAATTTCACCTTCACAGAGGCATCAGCACAGTGCTTCTCTTGATTGGACACTCTAATAAATTGTCTGGCTTGTTTCCCTCATTTCATGAAAGTTGCTTGTTTGCTTCCTGTAGCACCTCAGCCAGGGAATAGAAGTCACCTTTGTGGTGACATTGTATTAGGAAACTTAGACTTTGTGGTCTAATTATGTCTTGAATTATTTAAACAGTATCTAGCTGCATTAGACTTCTAAAATTTACTGGTTTGGGAGTTGTGCAAGTAATTTATCGAAACAAACAGATTTTTTAAAATTTTATTATCCTTGGGGAAAAAAAAAAAAAAGGTTAGCCTTGGGCAGAGTTACTCCAGTAAGTCCAGAGTTACTGTTTTTGAGCAGAAGGGACTGAATCTTGTCATCTCACAGAAGGCCAAGAGCTTCCTGCTGTGGAGACAAACACAGAGCACAGCTTGACTGAAGCTGAAATGGATCTGAGGTACTGCTCCTCTGCTGGTGCTGCCACTTGCATTTGACTGACCCTACAGTGAACCAGTTCAGGAAGCTCTAAGCCAAGGAAATGCTCTGATTTATTAGGAAGAGGAAGCATTTTTCTGCTAGTTCAGGTCTCTGAACCCATGGTGGCCCACTGGCCCGTGGTGGAATCCTACTTACACAAATTCAGAGCTGGGAGGAGAGAGGGGAACTGTTTCTCTTCATTTCAGGCAGATTTTTAGATTGGCTAATTAGGAAGCTGAAGCTGTGGATCCAGCATTGGGGTCTGTAGGATTCATGGGGTAATGTAGGATTATTCCTATAAGATGGTGTAACAGTGCTCCCAGTAATTCTCACCTTTCATTCATTAGCATCTAAGCACCCAAAATGTGATTTTTGGGTGGGTGTTGGGTTTTGTGGGGTTTTTTTTGGTAGTAAAATTGGCAGTAGCTAGAGCATGCCTTCTTGGAGTGCCCAACCTTGGTCTGAAAAGAGAATCCACCATCTTTCTTGTTCCAGATCCTATCCTTAAGGAAAATACCTAAAAAACTAATTTGTAGTTGTCAGGTTTCAGCTTCTAGCAGAAAGTGAGCTAGAATGTCAGAGCCCTTCAGCTTCTTAAGTTTTCATAATAGGGAGGTACTTCTCCACTTCATTCCCTTGCTTTTGGGGGTTTCTTTGGGCTAAGTTTGTGCATTTTAGAGAGTTTAGTTTTCAGGTGGAAGGCACCTTCCAGCCTTTTTTTCTGGTTCAGGATTTTTAGTAGCCATGAGACATGGATTGCTGGACTCTGCCAGTCTCTCCTGTCTCTCACCAGTAGGCAAGGACAGAATTGCCTCCCTTTTTTTTTGTGCTCCTCTCTGTAGCAGTGCTCTGCTCTGTGTGCATGACCTCTGTGGCTTATTCATAGCTGTCTGAGTTTGGTGAGTTAAGAAGCATTTTGTTGAAGAGACACTTTTTTCTTTCTGCTGTTCCCCATTTCTATGAAGAAATAAGGAGTGGTTGCTTCTCAAGCAGAGACAAGGCTTATGGGGCTTTGTCCATTGAGCCAGCAGGACAAAAAAGAAAATGTAAAAGGTGGAAATGCAAAGGGCAGGTAGTCAAGTAGTTTATCACTTTGTGACAGTTATCTGAGGGAAATGACAGGAAACCATTTGGTTTCCAGGGCTCAGAGCTATCTGACTGCATAGGTCCTGCTGCTTTTCAAGTCTGGTGGCAGCTCAGGAGCTGGTATTTCTGGTGTGCTTGTTGCTTCTTTTGCAAAACACATTTTCTTTAACCTTGCTGCCTGTGTTTCTGATTGGGATGAGATTACATACATTTTTTCCCCTTCCAAACATCCCAGGCTGGACTTGAACCAGTAATTGTTCTGTCTGTGGAGTATTTATTATTAGAAGCATTCACCAGGAGCCAGCTTACTCTGGCAAGCTGAGCATAGAATGCACAATTGCTCATTTCTGGTTGAGATAGGTTTGAAGAATTGCTATGAGCATTGACCAAGTCACGTACAAAATTTACTTTTCCAGTACTTTACTACAGCTAAGAATAGAAAATCATTTTTACATTAAAATATGGCATGAGGTTTATGATGCTTTTTTATAGAAACAAGTTCTGACCATATTAGTTCTGTAATAGGAAATTCTCAGAATCCAGTTACTTGGCATAGCACTGGAAAATTAAGGCTCAAAGTATAAATGTGGTTTATGTCAATGAATCGGTCCAGAAGAACACATTTTAAAGTTTTGTTGGGGATTTTACTGGTGTGGTTTTTGATTGTTTGTATTGGTGGTTTTGTTGTTTTTTTGGGTTTTTTTTTCCCTGACACAACAAGCTGGTGTAAAATCTGATAGCAGAAGGAGAAGGCACATGCCTCAGTCATAGAGCTTAATTCCACAGATGGGAAAACTCCTGGATGGGAAGCAATTGCTTGCATGTTCTGGGAGGGCAGGTACTGATAGTTTTGGACTAGATGGCATTCTTGGCACGTGTTGAAATGGCTTTTATAGAGGCAGTTGTGACCAGCTTGTAGAGCTCTCCATAATCTTGGTAACCCTTGTTCCTTGAAAACTGACTCACACAGAAAATGCAGAAGGAAATGAAATGGACCACACTTGCATGTAGAAGAATTTTTGTATCTTTTAATAGGATCTTTTTGCATAGACTAAATACCACCACTGGAAGCAGTGCCCAGACTGTGAGGGTGCAATATCCCAGGGATTCCTTTGTTGGAGGCTCTTCCTCAGAGGCACCAGCTTGAGCTGTTGGGGCATTGCTGCACCAACTATTTTCAGAGGAAAATGAGTTGACATCTGTGTGGACTCTCAGTGTGCAGCAAGAGTCTTATGGAAAGAATGGGGATTTTTCATATCAGCAGGGAAGAGTGTGTAGTGGAGAGGAAATATACAATTTGGTAGAATCAGTGCAGTTACCTGCAGAAATTGCTGTGATGCATTCCCAGCCACACGAGAGGCACTCTGGGAATCTGTAGGAATTACCCACCCCAGTGCAGCCAGGCAGCCTCTGGGACAAGGTGCTGTTGTGGCAGTGACCAGAGACAAAGGCCAAATTTGATAGACCCCAGGACTATGTAGAAGAAGGTCTGCTCAACAGAAGAAGAGAGACAGTGGGAAAAGTGGGAAGCAACCCGAAATGGTGATGGAGCAGGGATAATTGAGGTAAAACTGATTCTGCCAAAGAAATATTTAATCACTCTGGCTGGATGGTTTTGTGATAAAGCCCCAGGGGGAACTGAAGCAATGGCTAACAAGGTACAAAAGGTATGGATGGCTCCAGAGAATCACAAACTCTCTTTGCAAGGTGTTTAGCTAACAGGAACTTAAATCCCAGTGGTGTCCAGCCTACTGGATGCATCTGAACACTTGATCCAGTATGTTTTCTATATGCACAGAGTTCAAGGAGCAAAATGTGCTCAGGAGTATCCATCCACTCCACCTGAAATGCAGGTACATTATGTACAGCCTGGAAGTGAAGTGTTAAGTAAGGCATTCTTTAGGAAACCCAAATTAGAACCTGTGCAGGAAGGTCCAGGTACTGTTTTATTGTGCTCCTAGTTTGCTGTTAAGGATTGTGGTAAGGAAAATTGAATATTCCATTCTCACATCAAACAAGTAGTCATAATCAACCAGTTGATAAATGACTGGCTTCTGAGAACCCTTCATGATTTTGTATTGGGAATCACTTAAGTATTTGTGCAGGGGAATCTATAACCTTGGACTCTACCCTGTGGTAATCTTGTTAGTTTCAGTTCTGTTCAGTTTGTTATTTGTAGTAATGTTGTAGAACATTAGCAGGTGAGATTAATTAAGATAAAAGAAGAACTATTGAGGAACACACGTGGTGCAGGTAGTTGTGTGTGCAGCTGCAGTTGTGCCCTGGATGGCAGGAAATGTCTGGAGGCCCAGGCAAGGGGCCATGAACTGGTGCCACCCCTTTGCCAAACAAAGGGTATGGGGACATGTAGGGCTGGCTGGCTGGGTCATCCTGAGACTCTGTGGAACCCAAATAAAACAGAAGACCCCAGACCAAATATCCCCATTTACCAAGAGACATGTGCAAGGGGCACCAAGAGCACAAGAGGAACACAGCCTGTAAGGGCACAAAAGTCCAGTGGTGCCTGTGTGATTCCCACAGTGGTTCCTGAATGGTCAAACAGGGAAGTTTCCTGAGCCAGCTGTCTGCAAACTAAAGAGGAATGAGACAGAAGATCAGAGAATGAAAGTGTAGATTTGCAGGCAGCAGAGGAAGGGTGAACCTGCTTCCCTGAGTGTGCTCCAGCTAGGGGGAAGAGTTCCTTACAAAAATGGGAAAATGGTTACAGAAGGGCTGTAGAGGGATGATTTAAGTGACTAACAGTTGGTGTGATCTGTCATGTTTTTGTCAGTCCCAGGAAACCTCTTCTGTGTAATAACAAATAGAATATCTGTTGTGATCAGCATGGGGCTTGAAGACTGAAACAATTTTGTCCCATTTAGTCTCATTTAGTCTGATATGACATCAGTGCAGCAAGTGGCAGTTGCCCCACTTATGCTAATTTTTATTATGAAAGTGCTTGGTAATATGAAGTCTACATGGCAAATCTATAAATACAGGAATTTTCCTAGCAAAATACCCTGTCTTCCAGAATTGGAATCAAATGATGAAATCTCTCATCAGGAACTTACTGTTATGTTCCTAACCTCTAAAGAACTTTTTGACAAGTTTATTTAATACTTGATGGTTATGGTGACTGCATCTATCATAAAAATTTTTGAATTGGTAAGATGGACACAGCTTTCTCTGGAATGGAGATTTAAAATGATGATCTTGGTCTGTGGGCCCTTTAATAACCTGATATAATAGGTTATAACAAGACCATTGAACATCAGATGTTACCAGTTTTCTGTGTGCCTTTTATCTTTTTTCAAGATAAAATCCTGTTCTCCAAGAATAAGGACTCAAGGAAGGTCTTGTTGACCACTCTGAAAAGTGACTTGGAATGGCCACATTTGATGGAAGATGAAGAACAGGCTCTGCACAAAAGCAGAGAGAAGGGGGAGGATGTACCTGATGGGACATTTTGCATTACCTGAGGATCTGGTCACACTCTGGTCCAGGATCAGCTGATGACAATATACCCTTGTGTGTCAGCCATAGCTTGAGTCTGATGTCATAAGTACAACCTATGTTTAGTTCTTGCTTTTATTCAGATATGTTGGTTTTGGCTGCCAGCAGACTACTCAAGCTTTTCAGTAGTGATTTATATTGATTTTGCAGGTACAGATACTTAAGCTGCAGTTAAATGTCCATTGTAAGCAAACCATAATGTTTGCCTGTTAAATTAGTGCAGGTTGAGCTGGTTATGATATCAGAGGGATTTCCTGGAGTTGGATTTAATATTCTGCTTGTTTCAAATTTGGAGCAACTCCATCAAGGAGATTGGTGGAAGATAATAATAGACTTTGCTTTCAAATTGTCCTGCTCCCCATTGTTTTGCTTTTACTGCTGAGATGTATTTGGGGAGGATTAGGATCACATAAACCCCTGGCAGCGTAGGCGTGCTTATCTGGTGTGTGCTCCTAATGATTTGTTGTCATAATTACCTGTGCTGATTCTCCCTGCAGATAGGTGGGTTTGGCACAGAAATTACTGGTGTGTCTGACTGCTCTGAAATGTGTGTGAATGCAGTCTCTGGCAGTGTGGTATTGTTTGTTTGGGGGTTTTGTTTGATTTCCTCTAGTCCTGTGCTGTTCCTTTCACTGTGCAGGCAGTGATAATTCAGTTGGCTGTGCAACTGGGTAGCCATAAAAACGCTGTCAAGGTGCATCTGTTACCATGTTTAATATGTATGTTCTGCTCAGTGCAGCCTCCTGTTAGCAGAGAATCTGGACCTTGATTGATTGCAGTTTGTTTTTCCCAGTTACTCCTTAATGGTCATAAACCATTCAGAGATGAAAAATCATCCCAGCATCTTACAGCCTCACCTTTAGATGTTTTGATTTTTGCAGAAGTGAAATGCTGTGAGCAGCAGGTCCAGAATTTCTAAGGCTGGTGCCATTCCCTGCCTATGAGAAGAATGTCAGGGAGGAGGCTTTAGGCTGCAGCTGAGTTGAGCCTGCTCTCTATCTAAGCAGGGTTTGCTGCAGAAGGGGCAGGCAGTGAAGGGAGATGTCTTCAAGGAATAATTCAGAACCTTTTGAGCTCCTGCTGTCAGAACTACCCTAACAGTGTCTGGCTTGTTTTCCATTGCTGTTTCAAGTTCAGCAGGGAGTGTGGTGTATTCCAGGGCTGAGGGGCTGTTAGTCCAGTGCACTGTATTTTTTTAAATCAACTTCTTCTCCTGTACTGTTAGATACATTCCTACCCTGATAATGCTACTGCATGGTACAAAGATGTAAGGGGTTTTTGTCTGTTTCAATGTGGGTGGTTTAATTTTTATGGTTGGTATTGTGTGTTGGAATGAGATGATGTTGGAAAAACAATGAGGGAAGCTGAGCCCATGCAGCTACTGCTGCCTTTAACTGAGCCCTAGTGCTGCTGAGCAATGGCACTTGGAAATTCCACTGTTTTTTTGTTTTCTTACTTCTAAGCATTCTCAGTACCACTTGTTATATTCTCATCTTATTCCCCACCCCATCTGTTTCATTCATGTTCATATTGAGAACAGCTAAATTATGCTTAAATTCTATTTACAACTATTTTTTGGTTGTTCCTCCCATGCAGGTATTGGATATGGAGATTGACCTGATTTCTAGACTGCAGTTTATTGGGGTATTTCTTTTGTTTTTGCAGTTATCCAACTTTGTCTCTCACAAGAAAAGCTGTAGTTCACATCAAAGCTCCATAAAACCATTGGGATCTGCTCTTAAGGTGGATCATGCTCCTGAGGTGGTTCATGGTGGGGAATTTGATCAAGTGAAGAGGGTCATAGGTTCCAGCAGTCTAAATTGTTCTAATTTGTAGACTTCCAGAGGTAAGGATGTGTCCTGAAAGGAAGTGGGATATTGCAATTCCTCCACAGTGAGATTCAGACCCTTAGTAAGGTGGTGAGAGACAGAATTCCATAGCTTTGTTCTGCTGTTTATGAGTTTTGAGCTTGATGTTTGTGTGAGTGTGGTTGTATTTTGAGCACTCCAGCTGTGGTGTACTGGGACTGAAGCAAGCCAACATAGGAAAGATCTCATATATTCATTAGGAATTAATATAAGGCATGCTTGGTATTTATAAGTTTAATTTTAGGAATGCTATAATCCTGTAAAATTAGGAAATATTTTATTCCAATAAAGCTGTTTAAAATTTTGCTTACATGAAAGAGAACCTTGTAAGATAGGTGGTTGGGCTGTGTATATGAGACTTTTTCCCACTGATTTTTTATTTTTTGTTCTCTGACCCCCTTGAAGAGCTAGAGAAGACATATATTTTATACACACTCCTCCTGCAGAAAGTACCTCACCAAAACACAAGTTGGGCAATGCTGAGTCATACCACAGGCCCATCTAGGCCAGTGTCCTGACCTGAGTTGGCCAGGAATGGGTATCTAGGATAGAGAATAAAAGCTGGAAAAGCATATAAAATGACTCCTCACACTGCTCTTGCCACTTTCAGTGAACTGGTGAACATGGGGATTTTTTGCATTTCTTTTATTATAAATGCCAAGACTAAATGTATAAAGCTATAAAGTTTATATGTTTGTAAAGTTTATATAGTTGACTGAAGGAGGTATCAGTATGGAAGAGCTGATTTCACACTTCTTCATGCTGAGGTTGGCCAAGAGATGGAATTTGGTCCTACTGTTGTCACTGTTTATTTCTCAGCTGCTTTCCTTTGTGCTTCTCTTGCTGTTTCTAGAAAGGCAGTTTTAGAGTATCTTACACTTGCTCAACTCCCTTGCATGACTTCATGGGACAGAGGAGCAAGAATTTCATGACATCTTGTCCATATCCTCCAGGAAAAGACAAACTGAAAGTTGTTGTTTTCACAGTCACTGTACTTTAAATTATGTCTCTTTATATTCAGTAGTCAACACATTTCAAAGGTAAGGAGAGTGGTGCAGTGTCTGGGTTAAAGATGCTTGGGTGACATTTAACATGCAGAAATGATGCTCTGTGCTGTGTACTGGGAAGGAGAGGTACTGCCTTACCACTCCCCCACTGACCATTTCTTGCCTCTTCCCTTCTGTGCTGATGGTTTCTGCTCAAAGGTGCCTTCATTGCTTCTTTTGCCCCTTGTGATCCTCCTGGCTTTTTAGGTTGATGTGTTCTGTCTTGCTATGGATGTAGGTAATGCTTGGCCCATAGGCCTGAGCATGTTTTTGCAGTATTTGTACTCAGGAATAAAGTCTGGATTTGTGCTGCTGCTGTGATCTAAAACAGCTTGGAATTCATTCCAGACCATAATTAAATTGGCATTTGCTGTGGCTGCATTACTCTGGCGATACCAGAGCATATCTGCAAACTTAGTTCTGTAATTCCATATTGCCAAATGGCTGTTATTCATGGCATTGCCCAGGAGGATTTTATTCTATTTCAAAGCCAGATTCCTTTGAATAACAGGCATGATATCTTTGTACACATGTATTAAAATTTTGATAAAGGAAAGTGGAGTAGCGCACCAGGGAAAGCGATTGTACCTTGCCTGGCTTTGAGTGCTCTTGGACTTTGATGCTCAGTCTCCCCTCTAAAATTATTCCTTGGGATTACTTCCCACCACAGTCACCAGACTGAAATCTTACCATGCATGTGCATCACTAAAGTGATGTGAAGAGACCTTCAAGAGTAGGGAGGGGATGCTTATTTCTGTGTCTTATTATTGATTGTAATGTTAAATATTTGGGGCAGTCCATAATTAACTAACTTTTCTTTAAATACCAAGAAGAAGAGCCAACATTAAGGGAGATTTTGGCAGGGGTTCTCTGTCCTGTGCCTCCTGAGGTGATGTGCAGGGAGGTTGTGTGCTCAGTGCTCACTGGTAGCTTAGGGATGGCCAGTTCAGGTGTTCTGGTGAGCATAAAGGAATTTGGGAATGGCATTCCACTTGCTCATTAGAAGAAGCACAAATGTTGTGCTGCCAAACACAGCAGGTACTTTCTCTTTCCAGTTTCTTCTGTACCCAATGACTGAAAGCTCAGCTACCCCATACAGATGCAGGACTCCTTCAGTGAGAATTCAGAACATTTTGCAGCACCTTTCTTCTGAAACTCTTTAATACCCAGTTTTTTCTTATTTCTCTTCTTATTATTTTGGTTGTCCTTTAGCAGATGTTGAATTGAACATTTCTCAGCAGCCCTCTTGCTGAGTTAGTCTGCTGCTCTTTTTTTTCCATGTAGTTATCTTCTATATCTGGAATGAAATCTTCTTTTGTGAAGATTTTTATAAGATCTCTTTGGGATCTTTTGTTCATGTTTTGTTTGATCATCTTTTGTCTTGCACTTTTGACATATTTCTGTCTGCTGCTTCCTTGTGCACACTGCATGCTGGCCCCTTCATAGCCTTCCCTCTCAGTCCTTTTATTGCTAAGGAATGAGTTATTTTCTCTACTTGAGCTCATAATTAACTGGTCACTTTTTTGCCTCTTTTTTGGACCTGAAGAAATGTGATGGTTGAGTGACCAGCTCTAGTATTTTTTTTTAATTTGGTATTTATGTTGTTAATCTAAGTTTGCAACCAGAGTGCTACAGTAACACTCATTTTTAGAGAGGAAAATATTAATATTTTTGGGGAATGACAATAGAATTGCCAAGATCCATGCTTAATAAAAGATACAGCCTACTTCTAAAGCCAGTAAAATATCTGAGCAAGATCTTTTATTAAGCCTGTTTCATTCATTTTCTTCTAGGAGAGCCAAGTTAATGTGTTTCTGAAAGTCTTTTTTGCTGAAGATTTATAACAAAAAACCCTTAAAATTAATATCAACATCGACTATCTGGAGCTCCATATAAAGGCAGGAAAAAGGGGCAAGATGAACACCACAGGCACAAGTTATCTCTGTATTTTAATTTGATCATCTTTAGCACTGTGTGTAGGGCATGAGGAGGACTAAGTCATGCCTGGCTGCAGCCTTTTCTAACATTCCCCATCTGTTTGGCTGTTCATTACAGTGATGTGTCTGTAACCCTGGCCCTGTACAGCCCTTCTACCCTATTCAGTCTTTTTAGGCTTATTGAATGCAATACCTGGCAAACCTTTCTGATTTGTGTTGGATGTCATCCAATGCAAGCCATAAAAACTGCTGAGGTAGCAGCTGCTCTGCTAAAGCAAGACTTCTTCCCCTGGTAACAAGAAGAAGCCTTGCAACGTTTTGGTGTTGGATTCTCATTGCATTGTCAAGCCCAAGAGCCCTGGAGTCCTGCATGGTGCAGCTGGTGATTGTCACCCTTTGGTTTGTGCTGCTGACTTGGAGCAGGGCTGTGTCTGTCAGGTTAAGCATGGAGTGAGCTCAGATGAGTTTGCAGGGTGAGTTTGCCTCCTTTCCTCAGGCTGGTTCTGACTTAGTCATAAGCAAAACCTGTAGAAATGCAGCATGTACTTATACTGCGACCTGTAATAACTTTTTCATTCATTCCCCTGTCCTTTTTTTTTTTTTTCCAATAGATAAATGGCTCATTTAAACTGGGAGCTACTGAGATACTCTCTGGCTGGCAAATGCAGTGCCTAGCAGCAGTCATCAAGGACGAACCAAACATGAGTGGTGGAGGGGAGCAGGTCGACATTCTCCCGACCAACTACGTGGTCAAAGATCGCTGGAAAGTGGTGAGTAGCTCTGGCTGTAATGGCCCAAACAGAGCTCCCCCTCCTCCTGCAGCAGCACAGCAACTTCCCTGCTTAATCCTGGCCTCTGGCAAGCAGCAGTGGAGTGGTAGGGTTTGACATGTCAGCAAGATACTGCAGGAACAAGGGGTTTGGAGTGGTGTTTTCAGAAGGCTAAAACTGCCAAGGATTTTTATGTAGGATTGAAGTGTTGCAGCAGACTGAATAGTGTTTTAGTAGGAAACTTAGATTTCAAATTACTGTGGCAAAGAATACTACAGACATAAATAAATATATTGCATATATAATATATATATTGTATATAAATAAGTTGCATTACAATAAAATAATGTAAAACCAAATGTTTGGGGTTGGAATGTCAGCTACTTCAAGAGACAGAAAGTCCATGATTGGATTGAAGCTGGTTCAACTTCTGTGTAAATTTATTGGGCTACTTCTTAAAATTGTATCATCATACGTTAAGAGTTTTAGTTCTTATCTCATCCATTGTGCAAGCTGGACAGGCTTTGCATTTAAAATGGTGAAAAAACATTTAAATCCCGTGTATACCATTGTCTCAATTTTTAACTGGGATTACCAGCACTCTCTGAATGATTAAACTCCCAGCAGAAGCCTCACTAGTTTGAACTACAAGTGGTTTGCAGTAGTGGTGCTGAGTTGTTCTGTATGCTGACTGGCTGTGCTACAGTGGCCCTGTGAGTTTTGCAGTGGAGTGTGGAGAGCAGAGGACTAAAGAGGCTTGGGATTCTGAATTCACCTCAGTTCCAGGCTGTGGACAGGTAGCCCACTTCAGACAAAATATTATCCTTTCATTAGTACTTTCATTAATATTTTCAATAGCCCACTTCAGACAAAATATTATCCTTTCATTAGACTCAGCCCTGTTCTTGTTGCTCCCTGTTGCCTCTCTTCACTTTGTTCCAGCATTCTCCTCAGCCTTCACTTTTCTGTCTGGCCAATTGCTGAACAGCCTATTTATATTTAAGCAATTCAAACTGTTCTTCATTCTCCTGGCTTCTTGAGAGCAGATGGAGAAGCTCAGTTTTCCCTGTGATTAGACACCAAAATGGAGACAACCCTTTTGCCCCTCCCAAAGCTTTCTGTCACAGCTGAAGGAAAGCTTTGCTGTGCTCCTGCAGCTCTGGACTGCAGCACATGTACTTGTTTTGGAGGGATGACCTATGGCCAGGTTAACTGACATACAGGACTTGAAACATGCCCTGTGCTTACCAGTGTCTCAGAAAATAATGGTTGCAGCTTTTATCTGTCTCTCCCTGCACAAATGGAAATTTCCCCAGAGCCTGAAATTTGGTCAGATTGGTGCATGTGCTTTGCCAAGCTGAATTTCAGCACTCTCCTGATGCCTTTGCTTCAGGTGCATGATTGCTGATACTCATTCCTCCTTACCATGAGGAGGAATTCCTTTACATTGAGGGTGGCAGGGGAGACTCTGGAGTCTCCATCTCTGGAGTCATTCCAAACCCACCTGGGTGGGTTCTTGTGTCACCAGCTCTAGGTGACCCTGTCGAGGCAGAGGGGTTGGACTGGGTGATCTCCAGAGGTCTCTTCCAACCCAAACAGTTCTCTGATTCTGGGATTCTCTGTTCTCCTTTACCTTGGCTAACTTTAGCTTGTACCATTCCCTATTTGTCAATTTGGAGTTTCTCCTTCATAGAGAGGAGTGCTAAAACTTCTGTAAATGATGGGAGTATTTTTGTAACAAAGTCTAAACAAAGTAATTTCTATCTTGGCAACAGCAGAGCTCTTACAAGCACCAAAAACTCCAAATAAAGTCTAAAATAAGCTCAGTGATGCTCACAGGGAACATTTCAAATCAATTTTAAAGCTGGTAGAGGCACTAAGTGTGGGATTCAGTGCTTCATTGTTGCATGAATCTGTGACTGGGGCCCACTAGAAGCTCTGCCCACTAACTCTGCCTTAGAAAAGATAGAAATGTGCAGCTGTATTGTCAACAACAACTACCTCTAATTAAAGGAATAACCTTTTATGTTTTATAATGTCTCACAGTAGCCTTAAATACTGCAGTGAGGTCATTGCCCCACTTGAAGGCTCTGAGAAATGACATGACTTGCTAAAGGCTGTAAATAGCAATGAGAAATCCTTTTTCCCAGCTCTGAGTAGAGCTGGGAACTTGACCATGTGCTAGCTGACTTGTACATTGTGAACCTTCATTGAACAGTCATTCCCCCCACCCCCAAAAAAAAAGTGTGAAGTGCAGACCCTTTTGGGCAGACCTTCTGTGCCTTCCCCTTGCTTTAAGCTGGTGTGGGACCAGTCAGAACCACGAGCTGTGGGGGGCTTGCAGTAATCTGGAAAAACTCTGAAAATACTTCTGGTGGCCCAAGGAAATGGACAACATAGGATCAAGTGACCAAGGAAAAAGGGACTGTAAAGTGAGCATACAGCTGTAGTATCAGGAGTAGCATTTTTTTCCTTTTGTCACAGATTTTTCTGAACTAGCCCAGAATGTGCCAGCTGTATGCTCCAATCTTTGCTGTGGGTGATGGATCCTGCTCAAGCAGGTGTGTGGCATATTTATGTGATGCTGGGGTGCAACTGCCAGAAGGTCTTTTGTGTAATTTGTCCTCCCAGTGTCTCTGACTGTCTCTGGCTGGGCATCTGCTTGAACCTTGTAGCTCTTAGTGCTGGCATGCTTCCATTATTAAGCTGATTTCTAATTTTAGATTGGTGTAATGTATTCCTTGAATTCCTTTCCTTCTTTCCTCCTTTCTGCTGGCTGACAAAGCTTTGACAAATGAAGATGCTAGTTCTCTGCAGTTAGCCTGTTGGTCCTTCATTTTCCTGTCACTGGAAGTCAGTAAAGTTTGGCTGTCTGACAGCAGTAATATTTTTGTTCTTATTTATGAAAAAAGACATGGACAGGGTGTGCTTATGGTTTTTATCAAAACTTGTAGGTTTAGAAGTATTCTTTTTAGTCATCATTCTTTACTTGCAGATACTTTTGATGCTTTGACTAGATGAAATTTAGGCAGCACTGGAACCACATGACTTTTGCTGAGTCCCCAGAGGGTCTTGATCCACGTGTGCTCTGAATGATGTGAGCAGTTTTGTTCAGGGGAGGGAACAAAGTGAAACCTAACTTGTACTTGCTTTGAACTAGGTAGGGATGTTAAAGCTGAATTTTGATGTATCTCTTTATTTCACATAAATGCCTTTTACTGGGGATTCACAACTGACACTTATTAGCAAGACAGAGTTGGCAGCTGCTGCACTGAGCTTTGAACACAAGTGATGACTCTTGTACATGTGTATGTTCTTTTCCTAGGTGAAATCCATGTTTTGTTTTCTTTCAGGTTCCTGAGCTTCTTGATCTGAAGCTCTCCAGTTTATTTTGGAAACCTTGCTGGAAACCCCACAAAACTTTTGTGGATTCTTTACCTTGTCTTGTTTAGAAAGGCCATTTATTATTCCAAGAGGGAACCTGGGGCAAGGAAGGTTCTTTGTCAGACTTAGAGCCTGTTTTGGTCTCGCTCTGAATTGCTTTAAGTGGGCTTTGACAGGTCTTCAGATGATTTAGGATGTATCTGGCTGAGTTCTTGATTGGCTTTTCATTCATGCATCTTTTACATGAGTCCATTTCCCTTGAGATCAGATCCAGTCCTCTTCAGCAAGTGGAGTGGACTCTGGAGAGTTTGGTGAACAAGAATCAACTCTTCCTCAGCTGTTAAGTCAGATGAGGCCTACTGGTCTTTTCTGGATCAAGTAGCCCATTGAGTTGGGCTGCAGGAGTTGCAGGCTTGGCTCCTAGGAGACAGCCACAGTGGTCACTGTTTGACCTTGTCAAATCTTAGAAGCCTTTCTTTACATTGCCACCAATCCTGCCACCAAACCATTCCTGCCTTGGTCCTGGAATGTTACCCTGGGAAGGTCTGGTCTTTATATAATATCCTTAGAAGGCAGACTTTGTTTAGTGCAGTGGTGTTGTATATGCTTCTGGAATAAAAGATTAAATTTGTATTCAAGCCTATTTTTGGCTGGGGTTGTGTGTTGCCTTGGTTTTTTGAGCTGTGTCTGAAAGTACTGATTTTTGCTTAGTGAGAAGGCTGTGTGTTGCTGCTGTTGTTTTGGTTTGTTTTTTTTTTTTTTAGTGGGCTTTGGAAGATTGTGCTACAAGAGTCTTTTTCAGGATAAATCCAAAATATTTCAGAATATTTAAAGAAGGCTTCAAAGGGAGCCATCTGTGTCCTGTGTGACTCCTGATTGTCTGTGTCCAAGTCCAAATACCTACCTGTTTGACCAGATGAACTGTTCACTTGATTCCACAGCCTGGAATAAACACTTGGACACCCAGCTTACACAGGGGCTCGTGCAATTAGGTGGAATAAATCCTGCTGGTGTTGGCAGACTGTATCCCAGTCCTAACAAAGTGGGCTGTAGAAGGTAGGAAACAGGACCAGAAGAGAATATCCCCAAGGCAGTGAGGCTTGGCATGGGCTGATGACTCATGATTACCACTGAGGTAATTCTA
Organism: Peucedramus taeniatus; assembly: GCA_013400575.1. NCBI lineage: Eukaryota > Metazoa > Chordata > Aves > Passeriformes > Fringillidae > Peucedramus > Peucedramus taeniatus. The sequence continues at coordinate 26,842 of WBNO01011737.1, forward strand.
GTTAGATGTTTCATTCTCTTCCTTGACTTTGTGTTTGCAGTTTCATTACTGGTTTGGGGTTTTTTGAGTGGTATGTGCCCATCTCTTCTTTGTGTCCAACCAAAGGCTGTCCTGAGTTCACCTTAGAAAGTGAATTCCCACAGAGCACCCAGACAATGAGGCAGTGGATGTGAAATAAGCCCCTGACCTCAGCCAAGGCCTTGACTTACAACAACTTGCTCTGAAACAAAGCAAAGGAGATGGCTGCTGATGGCCTCTCAATGTTATTGAAAAATCAAGAAGTATGGCAGTGCTAGTGGTGATACTGAATAGATGGTACCATCTGGTGTGCTGGGAGAAGTATGCCAGAGAGTGATTTCCATAAGAGTGTGAGCAAGGATGCAAGGAAACAAAGGCAGCTTTGACAGCCTTCCATTGGCTGGAGCATGTGTATAAAATCAGTTTTCTGATTCAGCAGAAGCTTTAATCTTGATCTCGTGTGATCGCCCATTTGTTTCTCTGTAGACCTTTATGTGTTTTCCAGTTTGGCTGTTTTGCCAGGTGTGCAGTCTCAATATTGTACTTTTTTTCCTGAACGTGCTTCTCTGATGCATACATTCCTTTGCTTTTTCTGAGGTAGCAGTCCTAGCCTGTCCTTAGTTTTTCCAGACTCCTGATCATTCTTTTACTCCTAAAATGAACAACTCCTAATTCAGTGAGAGCTTCTAGAGTGAGGTGTTCAATACTGTGCACCATATATGACTGGACCTTCCTACACATCCTATCCTGGGCATATCACTGTGTTGTTCCATTTCTAGTGTGGTACCTTTGCATTTTGACAACTGTGTTGGACCATCAGAGCTGTTCCTCTTAGGGCCAATGAATGGAAAAGGATCATTATGTGTGTCTGTGCTGGCTCAGCAATATTTCTCCCCAGATTTTTTTCTTGAATTAATCTACACAATGAGATGTTTGGGTAGCCTATATTTGTTCTCCATCACAACTATGCTGTGTTGTATTTTTCACTGTTAGCTTTTGCTTGTTATCTTAGCCATTTTCTGCCTGAGAGTTTTTCACTCTTCCTCAAAAATCCCTCCAGATCCCAGTTTACCTTTTTGCCTTCTGTAGCTTTTACTGTCCCTTTCCCTTTCTCATTAATGTATCAGACAACAGAAGATTTTGTGTACTGAATCCTGAGGTATTAGCTGACGTGTTGTTGCTATGCTGAATGTAGCACTGTTTTGAAAGAAAGATTTTTAATAGCCAGCTCACTTAGTGTGAATTTCCAAGTGGAAGTAGGGCTGCACTGTAATAATTTATGAATAATCTGTGGTGACCTAGTTATTGGCTGTTTACTGCATGAATATGCTTGTTTAACCCCATGGAAGGTCATGAGGAAAAATGACAGAAGTTGCTCTGGACAGCACCTTTAAAGGGTTATCAAGTAATAGCTTCAGAGACAAGGCTGGCTGTCAAGCTGTTAATATGGAGAACACTTCCTTCTTCATGTGGAACTGTTTTTATTGACCTGGGAGCCAGAAAAGCAAATTATTTTGGTCACCTTTGGGAGGAAAAAACTCTGCTCTTGCTAGGCAGGGCCCCTTGTTCAACAAACTGGACAGATGCACAGGACAGGCCTTTGGTGGTACAGAAGACACTAAAATATCATCTGAACCTCATTAAACATTGAGTAAGATCCATGTTTGATTATCTGTCTGACCAAAACTTCTTTTCCTCTCTAAGTGTTGCTGCAGCTGTTGGAAAGAAGTGGAACTCAGGACTTCCAGAGGGAACACAAAATGCTGAAGGGAAGGGCTGCAGCTTGGTTCAATGAACAAGTGCTGAGCAGATCAAGGGAGCCTTGATCTATCTCTGCTGTAAACATGAATTTCCTCCTGGGCAGGACAGTAGATTTTAAATATATCTAAGAGAAACAAATATAAAATTATTTTCCTGGCATAGACATTGACTCTTGCAACACATGAGGAGTCTGTATTATACATGATTATATATAACTATGTGCACATATGCTGTCAAGTCTCAGCAGAAGGAGGATCAAGGAATCACCTTCCAGGAAAGGCAGAGAATCCTGACTTGCTCTCTGAATGTGAGGCTACTCTAGAACAGGCAGACAATCTGTCTCTAGGAGGTGCATTTCAAATATGCTGAAACTTTTAGCTTTATGTCAGCTGAAGTTGTGGATTCCTATTGTGAAACAGTCTTTAATTTTGCTCAGAGACACAAAAAGCGTAATTTGGTTGGGTTTCAAACTAAAGAGGAAAAGAGACTGAGAAAGAATGGAGTTGTACTGGTGGCTTGTACACAGCTGTTTTCAGGTAATGCTGTTAGCAATTCGTTGATACTGAAGTGACTTCACTACCAGAGCAGATAAAGCATCTTGTAAAAGATTCCAGTAGATGATCTGTTCTGTTTTTAAATCTTTTGAATGAGATGTAAACTTCATTTAACTTATTTCTTGAAAGATGAGTTCCAGCTACCATGGTTATGTTTTACTGCAGAGATGTATTTGTTGGGAGGAATGACAGTTTGCATCTATCATGGTCTGGACAGTGGTTGTGCTATCTCCTTGAAGGGTCTTTCCTTGAATTTTGGCAAGAACATCATGGAGGCAATAGGCATTATCATCTGCTTTTACAAGTATCACCTGTCATTGCTTGCTAGGCTTGTTCTTGTTGTTAGAGCAAAGAATTTATACATAGCACAGTCAAGTGGGTAGCTGGACTTCTGCCAAGCTGTGCAGTGAAGGGATTCAGGCACAGCACAGATTGGGAGCTGAGCTTGTTCTCCCTACGCAGTTGAGGAGCTGGCTTTGACAGAGCCAGCTTGCTGTTCCCTCTTGTGCACGTTGGACCAAACCTCTTTGTACTTTTCCAGCTGAAGAAGATCGGTGGAGGTGGCTTTGGGGAGATCTATGAGGCAATGGATTTGCTGACCCGTGAGAATGTGGCCTTGAAGGTGGAATCAGCTCAGCAGCCCAAGCAAGTTCTCAAGATGGAAGTGGCTGTCCTGAAAAAGCTGCAAGGTAAGGCAAAAAGCCCTTTGGAAGTACTACAAGTCACTGTGCACGTTAACAATTAGAATCCAAAGTTGCAAATGGTTTTTATAGTTTTCTCTTCGACTTCCATCTGTATGTGATGTCATGTTAAGTCACCCAGCTCAGAAAGTTGTTGCATTCTGCAACTGAAGTGAGATCTAACAACAGGGACTATTTTGTCTGCCAGGATGTAAGGACAATGAGGAGACTTAGACTGAACTATTGGTCCACTGGTCTGTGCAATCCAGTGATACTGATTAGAAAATAAGGAATAGAGGAAGCAGCATCTGACTAAAAAATGAGGTTGCCTCCCAGAGGACATGGAGCACTGAAGCGTGACAGAGTCTCCAAGTAAAATGGTTGACTAGTAGAGAAGTGCAAAAAGTGGACAACAGGAGGTATAGGAAGACTATTAGCTAATATTTCATGTACCTCAGTGTCCTGAAAGCAAAGTGTAAAGTGATGTGCCTGTTCTTAATGAGGATGGAAGGGAGCTGTCTTGATGCAGTTGTTCCTGGCTGAAGGAGGGAGGGCTTCTAGTAAAAAGATTGCTATGGAGGAATGTCAACAAGGAATTTCTTAATCTGCCTTTGAGGAACTGAGAACTGCTGTTGGCTGAAGGGCATTGTGCATGGATTTCCTTTTTAAGGCAATGCCAGCTATTGCCAGGTACAGTTTATGTGTTATACTATAATATACATTTTTAGGGATGTTCTTTCTGCAGGATTCCCACTTGGGCTGAGGAAACACCTGCTGAAGCAGTGAGTGGGATCCTTATCACCAGGACTCATGGTTCAGAGATAATGTTGAGGCCCTATGAGTCTATACCTTTGCCTTTGTACAAAATCTCCAGAGATTGGATTGAATTTGAGGGTGAGACTGTTGCAGGCCTTGTGAAATGAGTTACTCAGTGTTTGTGACAGATTGCCTCTAGGTAAAAGCCAGTAAATTATTTTTGAAAGTCAAATAGTTTTCCACATTTCAGCTCTCCCAAGAGGAGGACTAATAAGACCTCTTTTGAATACTCTGGATTGTAAAAGATGCAGCTGAGCTGTGTAAAGGACAAATCAGCTCAGGTCATTATGAGGACTCTTGTTGATCTTGGATACACAAGCTCCCAGAGAACAGCACAGTGGGTGTCTGAGGTCTGAACACACTGCCATGAGGGCAAGTAAGGCTGTGATTGAGATTTTTTTGTTTGGTTGTACACTTGAAACTGCTCTGAGTTGAATGAGGGTATGACTGTGTGGAACTATGGATTTTAGAGTACCATCAGACAATGCTGTCATGCTGGCCAGTGCCAACAGGTGCTGCATCCAGGGAATGCTTGAAAAGCATCACCTGAAATCACTAAACCAAGACTAGCATCAGAAAATGTGTAAGGTGTTGACTAATACTTGTGTTTATTTCTGGAAGATTGTTGAGAATACCAAATGCTTGAATAAACACCCACATTTGTGTAGAGGATGATGCTGGTAACTGGGGAGAGGGAGTGGTGGTATATGGAACTGGGAAAAGCCCCTTGGCAAAGCAGTTAATAAATATTCAGGGGAGGGACAGAAAAGACAGAAGAAGCAGAATTGGCTGTGCATCAGCTATCCTGCACAAAAGAATGACACATTACTTCAGCCATGTTTTTACAAATCAAGCTGTTCTGTGAGGAATTTAGCTTTTTTTTTGGTTGAAGGTTAATCCCCAAATGCTTTACTGAAATAAATGATAAAGTTAAAATAAGAAATTGGGTTGAGAGCATGGGGAATCACGTGTTGTGTATGTTTTCACTGTGAGTGTTGCAAAGAGGTGAGAAACCTTTCAGAAAGGGAGATGCTGCCTTTTTCCAGCAGTTGGTGGGTAGAATAAGTTTTTGGTATTACCATAGGTGATACAGTCAGTTCATGGATTTCCAGATCCAGACTCTTCAAGAGAGTCTCTGTACCTTCTGATAAACACCATGTGTAGTTTTCTGCTGTGAGGGTGGTCCTGTGCTGGAACACATTACCCAGAGGGATGGTTGGAGGTACTGAAAATTCAGCTGATGTGACCATGGACAACCTGCTCTGGCTCTCTCTGCTTGAAGAGTGGACTGGATGATCTCAAGAGGTCCCTTACAACAGAAATGGCTCTGAGATACTTGAGCTTGGCTGTGTGAGATCACTGCTATGTCAGTATCCCTCACCTGCTCTGCAGAGTCATTTTGTTCTGCTCATACTTGATTTGCTTTTTCTCGATGTGTAGTGTGTTTTCTGCATCTGTTTAGTTATTTATATGTTTCCCAAAGGCAAAGTTCTTTCTAAAGTACATTGTTACTTGCAGGGGTCATAAGTTTGGTCTTCTGACCAAACTCCCAAATCTGTTCACTGTCCTGGGTGTGTGAAACACCAGCAATGGTGCCCTTTTATGCTTTGGGTGAAACACCATTGAGAAGGCAGCTTACAGAGTTTCTTGCTGCAGCAGGTGATGAGCTGAAGCTCTCAGTTGTCCTGTTGTTGCACCTTTACCCAAGAAGTTTTTAGCAACATTTGTGTATTTTTCTTGCCCTCCATAGACTTTATTAGTCAAAATCAAAACATTCTGGTCCCACAAAGTTGCTGTAGAATATCTTCTTGTTCAGGCTGGATTTGCAGGGCTCAGGAAATTTTGTCTGGTGCTACTCTATCTGGCCAGTTCTAATCAGAGCATCACAAGATAGCTTTTTATTTTAATCCTTGTGAAGGATTACATTGTCTTGTTGCTCCCAGAGAAGCTAGTAGAGAATTACACTACTAGGGATGAAAATCTTACCAACAACAAATTCAGAAACTGTTTCAGGGATAGTTATGGCATATCTGCACAGTGAACTTGAGCATTAATACAGCTTCTCTGTCAGAATACTATTTTTGTGCCAAGCCCTCCTTTTATTACCTTAACCACTACTATAAAACTATCTTTAAGTGAGGTGTGTGTGTGTGATTGTACCATTTGCACAGAATTTTAACATACTGGGATTTTCTACTTTGCAGTCAAGCATTTTGAAACCAAGCCTAAGGTGCCCTGACAAAACACTTCCTGCAGATTGTCTCCAGCAGAGGAAGTTGCTGGTTTAGTTGGACCTGCCAATGTTTTGCTGTGTAGACAAGCTTTTGGAGCATTAAAAAGTAAATGGAAATAAGATCTGTATGGCTAAGTGAAGGAGTAACTTGCATATCCAGAGAGCAAGAATGGCTTTGGCTGGGTTTTCTGTGTTTCAGCCTCTTAAGCAATGTCTCCATGAGTGAGCAGTGCAGTACCTGCAGATCAGTGGGTAGCAGCACTTGCTCATGCCTGTACACCCCCAACATGGGGATTTTACACTATAAACTTCACAGATTTGGGGGATTTTGCTTTGGGTTAGCTCTAATCTGCCCTCCTGTCTGAGGGTGCATTTGTTGGTTTGGACTCTCATTTAGGATTTGGGGACTTCTTGGTATGCTCCTGAAATAGAACTGCATGGTCTGTTTACTCAGAGAAAACCTTACATGACCCCAAGCCACTCTGGGAACACTGACACGTGGTAGTTGTGATGATTTAAGGTAGTATGGGGGCTTGCTTTAAAACCTCATTGCTTCTATAAACCAGGACTCTGAGGCTCCTGGTTTTTTGAATCCTGAGGAGAAAAAATGTGGTGGCTTCCTATCATTGAACATATGGAAGGGAGAGTACTATCACATCTGGATGAGCAGATGTTTTTCCATTTCTTCAATGTTTTTATAACCCTTTGAAATACAAATGGACAGTGACCTCCCTGCTCTCTCTGTGATTTTTTTCCCAATGTTGGATTTCCTGTGGAGCAATGTTCAGATGGCAGAGGAGCATCAGTACTACCCAGACTCAGTTTCCTATCTATGAGATCTTTGAAGTTAATCAAAATGCCACACCTCTGTGAGAACAGCTCTAGCATAGCTTTTGAGGTGCTTGGCTTGGACTGTCCCTGTCAGTCTGCCTTTCTAACAGAAACCTTAATTGCAGAAATTGTAAACCAGTATCCCTGATTAAATCCAGTGGGCTGCTGCAGAGAGAGGTTTGGAGAGTATCTTAGGTGCCAAACCAGGAATTGTGTTCTCTCTAGATGCTCAGCTGGAGCTGTGTGAGGCTCAGAAGAAGATGCTTTGAATTCAAAGGTATTCTCCCTGTCCTTACCCCCTTTTTCATAGGTGTCTCTGAGAGCACCCTGGGGACCTGTGAGACCAGAGCACTGCACAGGATCTCTCCCAAGGAGTGCAGTTTCTATGCCTTCTGGTCCATAGGCTCTCTAAATATGGATGTGGCCACAACATTCAGTCTCTTATGCTGGGATTCTCTTTGGAGCAGCCTAGCAGATTGTAATTTAAAATGGCCAGATTATTCTGGTGCTGAGCACTGTTTTCTGTTCATCTGCAGTGGCAATGTTGCCCTCCCTGGTGTGAGGCTACAAGGGCCTAAGTATTTGCTTTTGATCTCTCTTGGCTGCCACATATTGCTAAGCTCTCTTCAGTGTGTTGTTTTCTTTGTAAATGCCTTCTTTTCAGTGTAACCAGTTTCATTGTGTAGGACTCTGATTAATATTATTCTGCAGTGCAGAGATCTTCTGCATATTGAGTAGTTGTGCAAGATGCAGCCTGGTCACAGGCAGTGTAGTTTTTGAGTACCTGATTTTGTTACAGCAGATACTGTACTGCTTGTTCCCTCTTTATTGCTGGGGTTGGACAGAGAAGAGTTTCCTAGCAAAATAATGAAAGAAGAGGAACCTTGCTTTTCTAACTTGCCAGTCCTAGGGGTTTTTGTTCTTATTACATGTGTGGGGTTTTTGTGTTAAAGTGGTGCCTTAGTGCTCTGTAATTCAGTTTATTTTACTTTTGTAGGCACAGTTTATATGCTTGTACAATATTTTTCTAGGTGGATGTAAGCAAGCTACCTGCAAAGACTAAAAAGCAGAGTAAATTGCCCTTGTCAGGCTTTTAGGCCATCACAGGATGGCAGATTCACAGACTCACTGTAACTTGAGCCTCTCTACCCATCACTGCATTTTTCCATGAGGAAATGTTTGAATGAACTGGCATTTGTTAGACATGATTTCTGTGCTAACTGTGGTGCCATTGGGTGGGGGAAGGTCATGGCATGGCTGAAAAAGGATTTAAACCACACTTTCTTGAGACTGTGTGAAATTTTTGCTCCAGCAAAATTTGTGCCTTGACCTGTGTTATCAGTACTCCTCTTCAAGTTGTTAGTTTTGGGAAACTAGAGGAAATTGTGCTGTGCAAGGTCAGGCAGTTTTACCTTTAACTGATTAGGGGACAATGACCAGCCCTTTGGGTTTTGTGTCCATTAGTTCATTGATTTATTACAGAAGCACTAGCAAGCTTAACCCAGTTGGTTAAATCCTAGCTGATTACTGTTGAGTAATGTAGTTATTTAAGCCTTACTTCCAGCACAGAATTTATCTTCTTTCATGTTCAAAACTCCTTTGTCCAGCTGAGTTGACAAGTCCCTGAAGTCTGGCTGGTTTGTCTGGCCAGAGATGAAACTTGGTAACTGCAGAGGAAAGAAGTCTATGTGAGCCAGCTCTGCCAAGCTAAAAGCAGCATTTCCAAGTAAAGTTAGATGATGAAAATAACTCTCATTTCATTTTCTAGTCCTGATGAATCCTCCATTTCTTTACAATATTTGTACAGAGGTGAATTCAATATCCCCACAATACAAAGCCTGTGATAAGCTGATAAACCTGACACTGACAGGCAAATAAAGAAGAGGATAGCTGTAAAATGTACATTATAATACAGAGCATTGAGAAGCAACTGCAGCTTTCCAAATACCAGTGAGAGCAGTTGAACAACTACATGTCCATAGCTGTGCATATCAGAGACCCCAGCAGTGCCAAGAGCTTGAGCAAGTTATGTTATGCCTAGTGACCTAAGCACTTGGGCTTTTCCCAGATCCAGAAGAAAATTTAGGCTCTCAGGGAGGACTTTTGGAGGTCTTTAGTACAACCTCATGCTTCAAGCAGAAAAGAAATAGATCTGGTTGCTCTGGGCTTTTATCAGTGAAGTTTTGAATAACCTCCAGAGATGGAGATCCCACAGCCTATCTGGGCTCCTGTTCCAGGGTTTCACCACCAAAAAGAAATAAGATCTAACAGGAACTTCCCATATTGCAGCCATGGCCAGTGCCTCTCTGTGTGCCTCTGTCATGGGTTAACCCTGGCTGGCACTAAGTGCCACACAGCTGCTCACTCAGCAGCCCTGCCCCATGGGATGGGGAGGAGGGGAAAAATATAAAACCCATGGGCTGAGATGAGAACAGTTTACTAATTGAAATAGGAACAGTAGTGATGAAAAGGGAGATAAGAAAATGAAAGGGGAGAATAAAAGCCAAGAAGTACAAGCAATGCACCATCCTCTGAGAAATGCCCAGCACATTCCCAAGCAGTGGTCTGTGGCTCCTGGTGAATTGGCCCCAGTTTTTATATCCAGGGGGACATCCCATAGTAAGCAGTATCCCTTTGGCTCATTCAGGTCAGCTGTTCCAGCTGTGCTCCTGCAAGGCCCCAAAAAACTCTCTCAGTGAAGCTTTTAACAGGGCTTATGGTTGTTCATGCACTCTTGAGTTAGGCACGCAGGAGAAACACCGACAAGATCTTCTCAAGAGGTCAAAACAGCAAAACAGCTTTAGAAAATCAGAGAACTTTGGCAAAAGGCTAGGAGCTGCATTCAGTCAACACAAAACACTTTTCAAAGTATTAATTTAGCCCACTCAACTTCACAAACTGAAAGCCCATTTGATTTTAAGTTACTCAAAAAGAGGGAATTAGAAGAAGGAGAAGGACAGAAGTGATTCAGAGAAGGACACATACAGCTCCTGGGTTCCAACAATGTTCAGCTGGTAGAAACTCCATGAGGAAGCAGGGTCAAGATGTGCTCACCACATATTTGGCCTTAAATACCCCTTGGCCTTCCTGGGCCCTTCCCCCAGGTGGGACTTTGGTCATTTGGCCACTCAGGAGCTCCAGGGTTGAGGTGTGGGCCATTTTCTCCAGTGTGGCAACTGGCAGCTCTGCCAGGCTGGGATGCTGGCTCTAGGGGTGCACTGCCAGGGTAAGGCCCAACCTGCCCTTGCCCCACACATGTGCACCCCAAAATGCCATGAGACATCAGCTTTTCCAGTCTCTCACAGCTCCCTCCTGGCTTCTTGTGCAGCTCCTCACTGGCAGAGCAGGGGAACACTGAAAACTTAGAGTAGGGACTACAGAGCAACAGCCTAAACATTCATGTGTTATCAACACTGTTCTCATCCTAAATACAACACACAGCACTGTAACAGCTACTAGGAGTAAAATGAACTCCAGCCCAGGCAAAACCAGGACAGGCTCTGAGGAAAGTCAGGCTCCATCTTCTTGGCACTCTTGTGTTAGGTGGCTTGGACCAGCAGATAGTTTCCCTTCTGTTGCCTTCCTAAAGGCTGAACAAACCCAGTTCTCTGGCACTTTTTGTTAATGTTACATTCTCCTTTCCTTGCCACCATCCCATGTTGGTCTTGAGCAGGAGAAAATGCAAGAATTTGTGAGGTAACAGTAATAAGAGTAACAATTGCTATGAGATTTATGATAATTCATGCAGCAGAAGTTACTTCAGTGTTTTGGGTGATCTGATAGGAATGAGACAGCTACTCTATGGAGATGAATCACAGAATTTTAGCATAAAATTAAAAGAATAATTTTTTTAACTTCTTTGTGGAGAAGAGTGGTTACTGGTTTTCTGGTGAAAACACAGGAAACATGGAATCTTACAAAAAAAACAAACTTCAAGTTGCAAAAATAATGTCACATATTTCTTTCTTAGTATTTATTTGATTCGTTTCATTGCTGCATTGAAAATACATTAGGGATATTTAAGAACTTAAATGAGTAGAAGATTGGAATGAATATTGGTGTCGAGCAGTTTGAAATTGATCCATGTGAAAAAATAGACTCAAGAAAGGATCATAATTTAGGTTCTTTTAGGGGCTGTGTAATGGAAGCTTTTCATGTAATGAAAGTTTTAAAGTATTCAAATGGGGACTTTAATCATATCTCTGCAAGGTGATGAATATCTCTCCAAGGTTGAAGGGATTCTTATACATGAGAACATAATTATTGACTGTATTTTTTAAGTTCCTTCAGAATAAGGATAGTGAAGACCATTTCAGTGACTGAAATATTTCTTATCCAGTATTATATGGGACATTATTATATTCATTGTAGTTAAAAGACTGCAATAGAAAGAATATTTTTCTGTGGCTGAACATTAAATTTTGCCTTAACTAAATGCTTGTGAACAAAATAAAACACTAAAACTTTTCTCAAGTTGGTGCTTATGAGCATTGGGTTGATGTATTCCTCCAGTGTTAGTTAATTAACTGGCCAAAACTCTTTATAATTATTGCCCTGTTCTTTGCTTTGTTTTAGTGACAAACAAATGCATATACAGAGCATATTTTCTGTGGTATAACTTGTGACCCTCTGGAATATCTGGGTGACTGCTGAGCAGAGCAGTCTAGCAAAGGAGCAAGCATCATCTGGCAGTTAGTGCAGTAAAATGGTTGTGAGGCTTCCCATACCAAATATACCTTGGGGAAAAAAACATTCCCCCCCTCCCTTCTTTCTTTTCTGGGTTCAAATATGCTTTGCTGCTCTCTGCTGTGATCTCCATGCTTGAGGAGGGCATGTGTGAGAAGAGAGGGCTATTTCCTGCTGCCTTAAAGTGAAGTTCATGGATGGAATGACAGTTCCAACATCCTGTCTGCACAGGAGGTTATTAACAGGATTTTTCTTGTGTGCTTCATAATTCTGATCAGCCTCAGGACTGAGCTGCAGGAATCCCAAAGTCACACCTGCCTGTCAGCCTCCATCTGCTACTTCAGCGTGGCATGAACTGCTCCAGGAGAGCCAACAGTTGTAATCTGGTGCCTCCTTTAGATGACAAATGAATAAAAAGCTCCAGGACCCAGAGGGTTTGATGCTGCAGGCATTTCTCCCACCTGTATGACTGCCAGCCTGTACATGCAGCACTTCTAAATGTGCCTGCCTTGCCTACACTCTGTTATATTCTTTTTGTTTCATGCAGAAATGGGCACAGTTTTCCCTCACCACCTTTTTTCTGTTTTCCTGGTGTTGCTTGTGTTGCACAACAGTGCATGGCAGAGCTGTTCCAGGGAGAGCCTAAAATTCCCAAGACCAACTGGTCAGGTTTGAGCCTGTTTTAGACTGGAAAGGAGGATCCAGTATAAAATCAAGTCAGTTTGGGGATGCAGGACATCAAGAACTGTCAGTCCATTTATCATTTTCAAAAATTATAGTAAGCAGAAACATGTTGTCATCCTAAACAAGCAAACAGTTCTCAAAAATAATAAAAACTAAAATGCTTTTTCTTTCTGTAAAATGTTGTGATCCAGAAAATAAAGGTGTTATGGAGGAAATGGATTAAAAAAATTTTTAGAAATTAGCTAGGATGTGTCTTAAGTCATACCACTGAACACTACCCCTCTGGTTTCATTGAAATTAGTGATTTAGGTGGGCAGGTTCTCCCTGTCAGAGGGTTGGGTTTTAATGTTCTTGGCTGTAGTTTTGCAGCAACAAAAAGCATGTGGTGTCCATGCTTTACAATTACATAAAACAATAAAAGCAAGTTAAAAAAATGAGTAATTTACCCTTTTCACCACACAATAGCTCTCATTGTCCCTAGAAACAGTCACTGTATTTTGGCTTTTGCCTCAATATCCATCCCCTGGTGCTCTGAAAGGCAAAGAAAGCAAAGTGGGACTCACAGTGTGTCTGTGCAAATCTGTGAATCATGGCTGGGATGAGTGTGGGCTCACTCCTGTCCATCCTCTCTGCCCCCTGTGTGGGTAGCCAGTTTTTGCTGAAGCACAGGAAATGTCACAAGATCCTAAAGAAACAACAGATTCTTTCTGAGGTTATCCAGATGTGTTGGTTTTGTAGTGACAGCTCTGGCTCTGAGGGTCCCTTCACATTGGCAGGCAGCACAGCCATCCCTGCTGGGACACGTGGCAGAAGGTGGATGGGACAGCTGAGGCTTCCTGGTCATTCCTTCTTGGTAATACCCACACCAGGATGTGTTCTATACCCACACAGCATCTCAAGGGGTTTCCTCAGAACACCAAAAACCTGTCAAAATCCACACTGAATCTGCAATGAGCTTGTCAACAGCAGAAAACCAGTGGCACCCAGTATGTGTAGGCACATGCAGGCTGGGGGCCTGGTATGTGAGAAATAGGGTCAAGGAAGGGTGTGTCCCAGTGGGATCAAGGTCAGGTGACATGGGAAAAACACAGAGATGCTGCTTGCCACTGTAGGGAGAAAATTCATGCAGCCAAAGCTCAGCTGGAGTTGAAGCTGGCTAGAAGTTTGGGGGACAATGAAAAAGAGTTTTTTCAAATATCTTAATGGAAATAGGCAGTGTAAAAATAACATCAGCCCATTATAGGAAGGGGATGGTCCCTCACAAACAGAGGCAGGGACAAGGCAGAGGTGTTTAAAACATTCTTTGCTTCTGTCTTGAACATGACTGATGGACCAAGGGGGTCTCAGTGCCCTGAGCTTGGAGGATCTTGACAGTGAGAATGATCAGTTCCCAGTTGACCCTGAAATTTTGCAGAGTCTGCTGCTCCAGCTGGATCCCTACAAATCTATGAGGCTGAATGGGATTCATCCAAGAATCCTAAGAGCTGACTGATGTCATTGCAAACCCTCTCTCAATGATTTTTGAGTGGTCTTGGGAATCCAGAGAGGTCCCAGCTGACTGGAAGCTGGTGGACATTGTCCTGATTTTCAGGAAGGGAAAGAAGGAGGACCCCAGAAACCACAGGCCTGTCAGTCTCTCTTCAGTGCCTGGTGAAGTTATGGAGAAAATGATTCCAGGAGGCATTGAAAACCAGCTGAGCAGCTGGGGCAACCCTGGGTGTACAGACTGGGGAATGAAATGCTGGAGAGCAGTGCCATGGAAAGGGACCTGGGGATCCTGGTGGATGGCAAGTGGAACATGAGCCAGCAGTGCCCTGGCAGCCAGGAGGGACAGCCCTGTCCTGGGGGCATCAGGGACAGCATGGCCAGCCCAGCAAGGGAGGGGATTGTCCCCTCTGCTCTGCACTGGGGCAGCCTCACCTCGAGTGCTGGGGGCAGTTTTGGGTGCCACGATGTAAAAAAGGTATAAAGCTGTTAGGGAGTGTCCAAAGGAAGGGGATGAGGATGGTGAAGGGCCTTGAGGGGAAGCTCTGTGAGGAGCAGCTGAGGGCACTTGGTCTGTTCAGCCTGGAGGAGACTGAGGGGAGACCTCAGAGCAGTCACAACTTCCTTGANGATTCTGTGATACACTGAAGAGAGTACTTTCCTAATCTCATAATAGAGAAAATGAAACATGGTGGTTTCCTGAAATATGGTGGTTTGTTACATTTCTTGATGGTTTCAGCATGGTCCTGCACATTCAGTCCTGAGACTGGATAATGTCCATGCCAGAGTCATGAAGGATCTGCAGATACATAACATTCTTATCTAACCAGATTTAGGTGGATACTAGAACTGGTATGTGTTTGTTTGTCCTAAACCTGTTCTTCCAAAGGTACTAAGGAGCAGTCAGGGTCTCTAGCCCTCCTGTTCTGGTTGCCAGCAGCTCTGTTATCTCCTTGTGGTAGAAGAGAGAGTGTGGTTGTTCTGGTGGGATGCTGCTGGGCCCTAAAGGGCAAGCTCTTGGTGCTCTTACTGAGGGTCCTGGGATGGAGCTCCATATTCCACAGCACTGCTCTGGTCAACACTCTGGTTCTCCAGTGGAAAAGCTGCTTCTTTGTCTCCTGCTGCCCTCCATGTCCCTATTCTGTCATGTCTTGCTGTCCCCAGTGGTTTCTGATGCCCCAGGCCTGTGGTGCACACAGTGACAGCAGTAGCAGGGCCCTGAGTGTGCTACAGGCAGTGCAGTAACTCATTACTCTATGTGTTCATGTTCTTCCCTTTTTTCTTAAAAACTGGGAATTATCAAACAATAAACTTTGGTTTAAAAAACTAATTTAAATCACGTGCTCAAGTGCTACAAAGAAACTTAGGGCAAAGTTATGCAATGACACACACACCCTTCCCTGCTTAGAAACCCCACCAGGAACCAAGAGTTCACCCTTGTGGTGTGCATCCACCTTTACTCTGTTAGCAGCAGTCTGCTGTTAGGGGAATTCATGCCTCATCCTTCCCCCTTCCAAGAATCCAGAGAGCAAACCATCACAAATCCATTACAGGGCAGGAAACCACAGCCTCTGCTCCCCTCCAAGGACCAGCTGAGTATTGTGGGGTGGCTCAGTTAGTTTGATTTTGCCTGAATAGGTGTAGTTTGTACTAACATCATGCCAGAACTTGACACTGAATGGCCCTGATTTTTTTTTCCTTCTGTTGTTATGAAATTGCTTTAATGTTTCAATGGAGTATTTCCATAAACATCTTTCTTTTCCAGGTGTCTCTGACTATAAAAATCAGGGTTTGTTCATGTTGAGGTAGCATTAGATTAGCTGTTCCAGGGTAAGCAGTGTGATGGTGGTGTGTACAAGTCAGCTTGTACTGAGTAAAGTTGGTGCAATGAGCTGAGCTCAGTTTGTTATGCAAAACTCCTTACCTGATACCACTTTATGGGTACCAGCCCTGAATCAGAAACCATTTCTCTAAACATCATGATCACAGGGTTGTTATCTTGTGTTCTATTCTGTTCATTTCTGTTTCATTTCAGGGAAGGATCATGTTTGCAGATTTATTGGCTGTGGAAGAAATGAAAAGTTTAATTACGTGGTCATGCAGCTTCAGGTGAGTTCTGTCCTTCACCTCTCCTGTCTGTCCAGTAGAGATGGCATCACTGGGAAGGATTTACACTGAGAGAACAAGGCCAAGCACTGGTGTAAAGCCTTGGTTGTACACAGAAAGAGGGTGGAATGGAAGACAGTAAGAAGGGCTGGTGTTGCTCTTGATATCCCTTGGGATGGCTCCAGTTGTCAAGATATGCTAAAATATTTCATAGCTCTGCTTTTCTGTTTAAGATGGCTTTCTGTCAGTTTTCTGGGGAAAGCACTCAATTCAAAATGCTCACAGAGGCAACCCACAGCATTGTGCAGCAGTGGCAGCTCTTTGAAATGCCTCCTGCTGAGCTGTGATGCAGCATTCAAAATATGTCTTGTATCAGAGCTCAGAGTGAGCCCTGGTGTCACAGCAGCAGCACAGTTTCTCTGTGAAAGGCCATGATCTCTGGCTCCTCTGTCTCTCCCAAGCTCAGCAGTAACTCAGCTTCTGCTGTGGAAATGTTTACTCCTGTTTGAACACTGCTGATACCAAGTCAATAAGGGCAAAATCTTGGGTAGCTACCACATGGTGACTGCACTGCTAGGCAGTAGGTGAAGTAAAATAGATCCCAGTACTTCTTTAAAATGAACTTCTGGTTCTTTTGTGATTCTGCTTTGCTAGAAGTTGTATAAAACCAGTAAACTCCTGGTGCTTGGGTTTGCCTTTTTATGTACTGTTGGCATCCCAACTGCTGTTATGGATAGAAAAAATCCTTTAGCTCTCTAAACAACTGTGGCTACTGCAGTGTGAGTATGAATATGATTCATGAAGGGGCTAGCCTGGATCTCATGGAAGAACAAGCCTTCTACCCTCCCAATCCTGTCCTTACCAAGCCTCATAAAAGGGACTTTATCTTGGAAAGAAATTTCTCTGCATGGGTTCTCTTACTTTCTAGTTTGTTCTTGACTATGGAACTGAGCTTGTAGAGTAGGCAGAGCTAAAAATAATTTCATTATTTGCAGATGAAGATGTTGATACAAAAGGCTTTAGCTAGTTCTGCACCATCACTCTTGAGGCTAAAATTGTCCCTCAACTTCAGGACCTGCTGAGACATGGTTTATCACGTGTCCCTCTGACTGTTGTGTACTGCAATTCTCCCTTTCTCTTCAGTCACCAGGACTGAGGCTTCCACTCTCAAGTTTTGCAACTCATTGCATCTGCACTGTTCCATAATTAGCCTGATGGTGTTTATTTGGAAAATAATGCTCATTTTGTGTCTTTTCCTGGTAGCAGTAGCAGCTGGGGAAACTTACAGCACATTTCAGTGTGCAACCTTAAAAAAATGAGCCTTGCTTTCCATGTTACCACTGGATAAGAGAGCTGGTGTTCAAGGAACAGCTTTACAGTGGAAAGCAAGATCTGCTGTCAGTTCAGTAACTTGGATGTTTCAGAACAGCAGTGACAAAGCTGTGCTGCCTCTAGTAAAGTGTCACAGAAATTCAAGAAGATAAGCACTAGAGAGGTGGTTTAGTTTGATTTTGTTCATGTTAAGGAGCAAACCTGGGTGGACTGCTGTGGCTTGGCTGTATCTATGAGCTGGCCTGTGTCAGGTGTGATTCTTCAAGGGTCCAGAGCCTGAAGTGAAACATGGCTCAAAACAGTTTGAGAGACTTGTCATGCACTACATGAGCCAGCTGGCTCCTTTATGTCTGTACATAACTTGAGAGCTGGAAATAAGTGGATGAAGAGATGGAATTTGGAGAACAATCTCTCTTTTCTCCTCAACTGTTTGGAATTTTTTATGTATTTGCTGTTGGGAATTTTGTTTGAATTCATGTGGACTTGTATTATAAGATATGTCTTCTGTAAATGCTAGATGTCTTCTATACATGTCTTTACAGAAGCAGAATCAAGAGATTCTAAAGCATAGCATGTCCCTATAGCTTTTGTTCCTTGTAAATGTTCTCTGAAACAGCAGGCTCTTGTTCCTAATGTTTTAATGAGTTGGTAAATGCATTAGTTCTGTGGTTAGAAGAGCACTCTGCCATGGAATATAATCATTTTAGTAGCTTCTCCTTACAAAGCTAAAGAGGTTTAGACAAAACTGAGATGACAGACATCAAATAACACTGGGATTTTTCTTGTGTTTACTCTGTCCTTTTTTCCTTTTTCTTTCCTAAATTGTCTTGGTTTTCATGCATAGCTGGTAGCCCTTTTGTTTTTCCTCAGAAATTTAATTAACTGGAGGTAAATTAGCAATTTGTTTTGATAAGTATTAAGTCAGTGGAAAAATCCTCCTCTCCTGATTTTGGGTATGATTCTCTTGATATACAACTTTGCCCATTGTGGTGTTGCCACAACAATGCTGGCTTGAGCTTGAACCAGACAATGTGTGCTAGGAAGTTTCTGAGGAAACTGCAGCATCATGACCTGCTTATCAAATTTGTACTGCTTTAATCTTTAGAAGGCTCAGAGAGCAGTCAGAGATTGTTCTTAAATCAGCTTCTGTAAGGTCTGGGTTTAACAGTAAGGAGATGCTGGTCTCTACATTCTGAGGCACTGCTGTCCATGCCCTGCCTAATGCACAAATAAGGACCAGCTGACTTCCCAAGATAACAATCTGGTATCTTCATATAAGCAAATGCATCACTTTAAAATGAACTACTGGAAGATCTTAGACAAGAAGTAAAGCAGACATGACGTGAGCTCTTCTCTGAGTAGCATGTCTGCTTTTTTTGGGGTTGCATGTTAGAACTCACAGCTGTGAAAGGCTCTGCTTTCCTGTGATGGTTTAAGTGTTCTATTGACTGTTTCAGGGCCGAAATCTTGCAGATCTCAGAAGGAGTCAGCCTCGAGGGACTTTCACACTGAGCACCACGCTGAGATTGGGCAAACAGATTCTGGAATCAATAGAAGCCATTCACTCCGTGGGATTCCTGCATCGTGACATCAAGCCTGTATGTTGTTTTGGAAGTTTTCCTTTTGGTTTTATGTCTGTCTGTTCTGCTTGAGTCAATAAAGACAGTTTGAGTATGGGCAGGTCTCAGCAGATGTATTTAGGCTTCCTTGTGCACTCCCACTGTCTGACATGTACTTTTTCCTATAGGTACAGAATAGTAATATAGTGTTGTCCTTCCTTTAAGTGCATAGCAAACCAGCTTTTATTGGCAGAGGCTGCTCCATGGTGGGTTGGTAGCTGTCAGTCATACTTGCACCAGTCAAGATCCCAGTCTAGTTCTGAATGGTGCTTTGGAGTCCAGCCAATTGTCACTGTAAAAGTTGTTCAGAAAGGAAGCCTTGTTCTGTGCCACATCACTTGAATAAATATTAATTCATGTATCTGACTTTGCTAAATCATGCTCTTAATCCTGTATGAGTGATTGCCAAAAGAATTGGAGGTCAGTTTTCAGTGTCAGGAACACAGTCACACTGTTGGTCATCTGCCTTGGCAAAGCACAGTAATTCCAAGTCTCATTGTAGAAGCCAGTCTTCTTCCTACAGCTCTTCACTATTTGACCTGAACACTTGTTGCTATGCCATACCTGAGACCACCCTCCTTCTAGTAAACTCATTTGCCCCTTTTAAAATCAGCTGCTTTTGACTGGCTGGATTCAATTGAAAAGCAGTCACTGATGTGATTGGCTACAAACCCTTTAGCAGCCACCCATTATGGCAAAGGATAGAACTTTAGAATTGAGGTTAAAAAAAAAAAGGAGCTGCTTTGTTTGCTTGTTTTTGGTTTATTTACAAAGAACCAAACCTGGTGGTTTCTATATGCCTCAATGTTCAGATAGATCTAGGCAATGCAATGCAGTAAATGGAGATCCTGGGAGGTAGGGCAGAATAATTCATGCCTGCAGCTGAACCATGAACAGAAACATTTGTCTACAAGAACTCCAGCCTGTTATGCAAGTCATGGAGTTCTCACTGCAGAACTAGTGCTGTTAAATGTAGCTCTTTCTCAGAGCAGCAGAAATTTAGCTAAGCTAATGTGAATTTTAGCAATTTTGAGACTCCACAGTCTCTCATCTGCAAGGTGAACTTCTTACCAAGGCAGTCATTCTCTGATCATGATGTTTAAGGCGTATCTTAAAATTAATCTCTTTGACTTGTTCCCACCAGAGGCATGGGGAGCTACATGATGAAATTTTGCTAACAAATGGCCACTCTTACCCAAGTTGCTGGCATCAATTTGACTTTTTCTTTCCTTCTTTGTCCAGTCCAACTTTGCCATGGGCCGGTTACCTTCAACATACAGGAAGTGCTACATGTTAGACTTTGGTCTGGCCCGCCAGTACACCAACACTACTGGGGAAGTTCGACCTGTAAGTACATTTCAAGCAGTATTTTTCCATTTCTGCAACTGATTAGGAATGGAAAGGGTTTGTGGTTCTGTTTGTTTTGTTGTTGTTGTTGTTGTGTGTGGTTCTTATATTGCACTGCATTTTCTGCAAGGTGAGGAGCAGCAAGGACTTCAGCTGAGTTGGGGATCTAAGAAGGGATGATAGATTTTGTCTTAAAAGATGTGTGGCTTTTTTTTTTCCCTTTTATTTCCTTTAGGATAATTGTGTCTTCCACAGGCTTGCAATACTTTTCTAGTACAATATGGACTAACAAAGAGGGTGAGCCCAATGCTGGCCATGTAACTTCTGTAGCCTCAGGGGAATGGTCTAGGTCAGTTCTCTGTGGTCTGGGGAAACAGGTTGGTGTATTCTTAAAGCTTTTTGTGAAAAGTGTGCTAGAGGTTAGAGGCTGACCTGATCTCTGGGGCTGAGTTTACTGTGAGCTGCAGCCTGTAATGCTGTTCTCACCCTTCCTGGCTTTGGTTTTATATCTACTGGCCCTATCCAGATTTCCTAGCAGGGATATTTCAGTGTGCCTGCCTGAAGAGGAGGTAAGGGCAGGGGGCATGACTTGTGCTATGTAATATGGGTTTTATCTTCAGTTCTTTTGCCAGCATGGTGTTATCTGGGGTCTCTCATAAGATTGTGTAAAGCTTCAGATATTCTGGGATTTGTCAGAGAATTCCTAGATGTGTTTCAGAACACAGTGCAAGCAGAGAGTGCTCATACAATATCTCTGTTTATTATCTGAGGCTTGCAGCTTTGGATCTGCACACTTTTTCCACCTGCAAGATAATTGTTGTTCTGGAAAATGTTGATAATGTGCTAGTTAAACACAGAGACTCTGTAGTGCAGGATGTGGTTGGGGAATGGGAAGAAAGCAAAGGCCAGTGAGCAGATTTTGTGTCTTTAATAGACAAATACAGCTGGGGAGGTTTCTGTTTGTTTGTTTGTTTGTTTTCTTCTTTCATAAGTCTTTTCAGTTTTCTTTTCCCCTGTAGTTGGGTGCAGCTCCAAAGGTTGTGCCTGCCTCTTAGTCTTAGAAATACACACATTACAGACTACTGGACTTCCTTGTCAATGCTTTCTAGTTTGGGGATAACCCTTCTCCATATTGCCCTTCACAAAATATAGCCCCACTCCTTCTTTCATCTTTCTGCAGTCAGAATTCAAGTCTATTACAGCTTGAAACTGGCATTTGATTTTCTGCAAAATTTCTTCATGTCTTAATGACATAATTCGTTATGTCTGTATTTCAAGTCCCATTATTTGAACACTGTTCTTTCTTTACAGTTAAAGAAATTAATTTTTCCAAATGTCTCTTCTTTTGAATCCTCTATTTTGTTCCTTTCTCACTGTAATTTAAAATTACTTCACTTTTAATTTGGTCCTAGGCCCTATTTTTAGAAGCACTCTACATCCAGCCTTTTCCAGGGAAAAGATTCTTCAGCTGTGTCTTGCAAGCTGTGTCCAGCTTGGGTTGGTGTGGGTGAGGGGGGCTTTGTCAGAATGCAGGACTCTGAGAAGGTTTTCCTTCATTCTGCTCAATCTGGTGGTTCATTGCTTGCTTGCCACAGATGGGTGTTAGAAGGATGAATGACATATGATCTGTTGCTAAAAAGATACATGCCATCCCCAGAGGGGTGGGAGTGTGCTTTCCTGAAAAGTCTCCATTCATTTGGGATACAGGAGGATCATCCAGGGTAAAGTCTCATGTACCTAATGTACCTTTTCTCCCACCCCACACTTCAAGGGGTCAGGCTTTTTGACAGAAATGATACAGCAAAAAAGCACATAAATATTCTCTTCAGTGCCTTTTAACATTATGCAGTAGTCACTGGATTGTTTGGTCCTTTTGTGTCCCTGCTGCCTGATTCCACTTTGAATCCCACTTATCAGACCAAGGCATTTGTCTGGAGAAGCACAGAGTGATTGCTGCCCAAGTAATGCACTGAGGATTAGGAAGGAGATGGAGGTGAAGAGTGGTATCAAGGCAAGAGAAATGAAACATTTTGTGGGTTTTTTTAATAAGAACTTTATCACTTGTTCCACTGAAGAGGTTATTTCAAGCCAGTAAGGTAAATTCTTTTCTTCTCCATTCTCTTTCCATTCACTTACCCATGGAGAATACATTTTTCAGATTTATAACATAATCATCCTGAGCCTAGTATTTCTGTGGTTTGGTTCTGAGGTACAGTACACAAGATAGGTGAGGGAAGGGGCTCACTCCCTTAATTTGGAAGCATGTCTGGATTTTGCTTTCAGTCATATTCAGTTTTTTTACAGAAGTTTTCTGCTCACATAGGTTCTCTGCAGTTTCCTACAGTTTCAGAAGCATTGTCATACTTTATGAATAATACCATAAAAGTATCAGCTATTTTCATATGCTCTGGAATTCAGAGCCACAATCTTATTACCACCTTTTCAGAGAAGCTCTGAATGACTTTCTAGTAATACAGATAATGAGCCAGGTTTTTAGGATGCTGTGGATTTGTTGGGTTTTCGGGGTTTTTTTAACTTACCTCTTGCCTCTTTCTAGAGATTGATTAAAACTTTGAAGTGGGATCATTTCTACTCTGCATAATCTTCATTAGGCATTATTCTTCTCCATCCCCAGCTGTTAACACTCTGGCTTCCCAGGCCTTCTTTCAAGGGCTGTCCCAGCAGCTTTTAGGTGGGGAGCTGTTACTCTCCTGAGCTTTTGATGAGTGTTATGGGTTTGATCTCTAGGTCTCTACAGAGGATGGCTGCTTCATAGATCAGCATTTGTAAAGTTATGGCCCCCTTGATGTAACTAAATCCAGATTTATTCTGCATCTGAATTTATCCTGTGCTTCTAGGAAAACAAGACTGATCTCCCTTGTGTGGGATGCTAATATTAGCACAAATGCTAGTCCTTGGAGAAGAGCTGTTGTGGCACAGATTTGCTGTCATAGGAATGGTCTCACCCCTCTACTGCTTGCCCATTGCCACATGTTACAAAGTCTGCTGGGCAACAGTCTGCAGGAATTTACATTGCTCTATAAAGACAGAAGATGGTTGGGGCCAGAAGGTGTGTAAGGAAGCATCAGCAACCTTTCTTCCCTCTGTTAACAATCAGGGAAGCTCAGCTGTTCTCAACAGTCTCACTATTTGTTATTTCTTAGTGGGTAGTAGAAATCAGGCTTTGATAGTTACTCCTTTGGACAGGCAGAGCAGATGTGCATTGGTCATGCAGCCATGTGGTGACTCCTTTGAGATTACCACTAGCTCTCCTTTTTTCCTTGCATTGCAGGGTTCTTGATTTTCCCTTCCAGAGGCTCTGTGAAGATTCTATTGATCTTGTTCATGTGGGGAACCAGGCCCTGTGGCCCATCCCCACCATTACTGCAGGCCCAGTGAGGCACAGTGTCCTGAGCAAAGTTCCTGGGCTCCCTCACACCCTTGCTTTGTTAAGTGCTGCCACAGCTGCTACAGCTCTGTTAGTTACCAGTTAACTGTGCTACTTATAAATGCCATAAAGAGAAGGGAAAAAATAAATTAAAATTTTCATGCTTTTCATGCCAAAGTTTTTATTAAAACATTAAGAACCAGCCTCACTGTTAAACTTTGATGTAAAGGAAATCATGTTCTGTATTTGGCTGATTTCAAAACTCTTGTTTATTGCCTCTTTAAAGGGCAGCTATAGTTGACACCACTCAAATGAGAGAGAAATGTGTTTTACAGTGCAGTTTCTTGTAGTGTGGACCTTTTGAGAGGCTGATGTTTTTGAAAACTCAGCTGTACTGTATGGACTAGCTTGCCCTTGCCTCTATGCACAAATGCTACAGAGAAAACTGTTGGTGATGTGCTATTTTCCCTTAGAAGAGCTGTGTAGACTTTTCCTAATTAGAAAGGTAGCTAGGCCAGCTAGTCACATTTCTGCTGATTTTGTTCTTTAGGAGAGTGTCAAGTTTTCATTCTGGTGTGTGGGGCCTGAACCATTGTTATGCCTTTTAAAAATTAGTGTTGCACATGCCAGATGAAACAGAATGCATCTGCCCAGCTCCCTGTGACCTTACCTGTAGGATATCCAGAAGCATCTCCTTTAGGACTGAAGACAGCTTACCTGAGATGAATGGAGCAATTGTTAAGGTCCATATGGAATAGGATGATGAAAACTACACCACCTTTTTAGTGCCTTTCTACAAATCTAGATGAGGATACCACCTGTCCAGTTTCAAAGGTTTTGCAGATCTAAGCTGTGTTCAGAAGACAGTAATGACAAAACTTGTGAAATGGGATTGTAAAGATTGTGATTATAACATGCACAAGAAGATGAATGAAAGGAATTTTATTAAAGTCTGTAAAATACTAGTTAGTAAGTGCTTGCAGTTGCAGAGGATACTCTTTTGAGACACGAGTCCAGTTTTTTCTTCCCAATTTTCTCCCCTTCCCTTACTCCCTCCCACCCAAAAAGTCCATTTTGTAGAGAATCCCAAAAACTTTTGTAACAAATTTGATATTACAGGATGCAGTGATCTATTTTAAAGATTTAACTGTTGTTTCCCCTAGATGCAACCTTCTGCTGTGGTTCAGATAGAGACATGAGCACTTTTATTCACCGTGACATCCTGGTTGTACAACCCACCTTTGCCATGCAGCAGTATCAGTAGTCAGTGCTAAAACAACAGAACAAAGCAACTGGGGAATGAACTGAGAAAACTTTGGGTTTTTTAAATATGTACAATTCTCTTCTTTAGAATGTGCACAAATCAAATTTTTCATCTTACATTAATTTTTATTGTAGAGAGCTGGACTAGCAGAATCTGTTTGATATGGAGAGCTAAGGCTGAGAAGAAAATGTGAACTTGAAGGGGGAAATGAACATAAACATTGTTATGCAGATGATGAACAACATCTGCTTATGTAATGGAGGTGTTCTGAGTCATTAAGGTCTTCTGTGCTAATGTAGGTCAGGTTTTGGACAAGAACTCCTTGATCATTGCTGGGCTCTGCCTGTTTTGTCACGTGCAGTAGAGTACATCGTGCCTTTCCTCTGTCTGTGGTACCCTGACTTCAGAAACACATTCCCTGTGGCTCCACAAATATTAATTGCAAGCATCCAAGGCTTTAGCAGCTCGATCTTAATTATTTATTTGAAAATAGAGGCTATGTTTTTCCTGAAGCCTCTCTCCCATTGCAGGATATGACAGCGGACTGTTCTGCTCAGCCAGCGTTTTATTTTAGCTTAGTCAGCTGCAGCCCATTGATTAGATCTCCATCTCCTTGTGGCTCAGACTGCACTGCAGTAGTTTGCAGTGCCTTGCTGGAGAGACTGCACATGCACGAGGGAGGCTCTGGGAGTCAGTGGGCACAGGGATGATGGTGTAGGCAGGACAGTGCACAGCCTGTGCAGAAGAGCGTGAGGAAGGCTGAAGAAATGTGTCAGCTAATTGAGAAAAAGGTATTTATTTTCCAAATGTCTGTGCATAGTGTTAAAAATAAACTTTGCTGCAGTGAGCAAGGTATTAGAAGAGGAGATGATGGCATGTTTTTCTACTAAGTAGTTTTCCCCCCACTGGAAAATGAGCTATAAAATAACACAGAGGACAGGAACTTCTACATCCTAATACCCCAAATATTCAGACAGAAAAGCCCAGTAGCTTTATACTTGCTTTGTACTTGAAATACATGTAAATCTGTAGTATTATGTAAGGAATTAACATTTTGGAGTAGAATAACAGATTTGTGGAGCTGTATTACTATATTAGCTTGGGAGGGAACATAATTTTTGTCTCAAACTTCGTATTGTAAAAAGTTAATCACAGGAAAGGCTGAAAACACAGCACAGTCACATTTGTTCAGAGATGAGGAAAAAGAAAAAGAATGGTCCTAGATCTTAAAAACATTGCACATTTAATATATAATAGAAATGCAATTTCACTGGGAACAGGTTACTTATAAAAATTTGTCACAAAAATTATGTTAAGGTTCTCGTTGTTACTTTAATTGCTGGAGTAGCAAATTTGGACTTGAAAAGTGAGATTGTATTCTGATTGTAAATGCCACAGTTACAGAAATCCAATGCTGTTGAAATTACATGTATGGAAAGCAGACTAGGTGATGGATTTGAAACTCTCTTAGCAAGCAGAGAATCTGGTGTCTTGCTACATGTGGCTGTTTCTCTGCCCAGGGGCAATGAGGGTGACCTCAGATCATCTACATCAGGTTGTTGTTGGTTTTATTTTACACAGCAGCTGCTAAAGGGTGGGGGAAAAGGAAGGACAACTCAGGCTCAAATTTTATGTATACCTGCAGGGGACTGAGATCCCATTTTCCATCTCTTGAGTGCTTTTACTACCAAGCTGCAGGGGGGTATACATTACATCTGAATGTGTCATTTCCTTCTGGTTGATGCTATTCCACTTGAAGCTCTGATTATTCTTCCCACTGGAAAATGGAGGGAGGAATATAAATCTCTTACTGTGGCTGGTGATGAGGGAACAGGAGCTTTGCTCCCTGGGTGAGTGAATGCTGGATTTGAGTTGGATTGCAGGTCAGATCTCCCCTCAGTCAGGTAAGTGCATTTGCTGCCAGGTCATACAGTTCCTCCCTCTTGGTAATAATTATTCATGTATTCCATGCAAAAGGTACCATTTCCAACCTGTGTGTTTTAAAACTTGCATCTCAAAGCACCCTGTGGCTTAGGGATGGAGTGTACTCTGGAAGGAGGGAGATGGGGTTTACATCTGGGGAGGTTTGAACTTCAGTGTGCTGCATCTCAGTGATTGCCACAACTGCCTTTTGTCTTCTTCCTTTTGATAGAAAAGAATCATCATCTCCATCTGGTTCCAGGAAAGCGTTTTGAGCTCTAAATCCCAAAGGAGATGTGACTCCAAATAATTTCCATTTCAGTAGATGGTCTGTTTCAGTGGATGAAAAACTTATATTTCTTATTTAGCTCTCTGTTCTTTCTGTGGGGATATTCTGTGCTGCTTGTTGTCTTATGGGACCTTGCATTTAAGAAACAAGTGCAGCTCTGAGGCCAAAGCTCTCTTGTTCAAAATCATGATAACTGAATAATAGGATTACAACTGAAATAAGCTTTTGACTAAAAAAATCCTCATTCTTTGTTTTTACTGTGAGAAAGACATTCTCATCTTCAGCACAAGTTCAGGTGCTGGAATCATGTGATGTATGCTATTTAAAAAGACAAAATACCTTGTTTTTTAATGATGTTAAATTCATTGGAAGTTTTGAGCTTTCCTAAAGTAAGGTAGCAACGATGGCATTTTAACTCAACTGCTCTGTGTCTTTTGATT
Source organism: Peucedramus taeniatus (assembly GCA_013400575.1). Classification (NCBI taxonomy): domain Eukaryota; kingdom Metazoa; phylum Chordata; class Aves; order Passeriformes; family Fringillidae; genus Peucedramus; species Peucedramus taeniatus. Next base: position 54,295 of record WBNO01011737.1, read on the forward strand.
TGGAAAGAATAGCAGGAGACTTAAATAGCTTTCTCAAAACTTAATTTCATGCAAAATTTATGGAATTCTTAGGATTTGCGCATTTTTAGGAAAGGGGAACAGTGAGACTCAAATAAGTAACTCCATTGTGTGGATTGCTTTTGATTACTTGATTTCTATTGGACTAAGTATCTCTCAGTCAAGATCTTTCCTCAGGTCACTGAATTGAGTTTTAAGGTTATATAATATATTATAATATTAATTTTTGCCTCTGATGAGGCTGTCCCTCAGATTTCTCTACTGTGCCATTCACAGATACAATGACTGCTCATGTGACCTAAAAGCAGCACTGAATTTCATCCTGCTCTCTCCCAAACCAACATTCTGCATCCCCCCATGGACAGTGGAGCACAGCAGCAGTCACCAGGGAAGGGGAACATGCCTGAAGTTGGCAGCTGTGAAACCTGTAAAGTTGGCAAACCACTGTTTGTATGGAGATTGATTGTGAGAAGGCAAGGTAGTGGCTGCAGAAAAAAAACCAAATATCTTGGGTGGGAACCCATAACAGTTCAAGTAGGAAAGGGGACAGTGCTGTTGATTTTTAAAAATTTCTGTGCTAATATTAGGACTTGCTCTGGATGAAAAGGGCAAGAGATGATGGAGCAAATCCCCTTGTGGGCTATTAGATCAGTTTGGTTAGGGGAGGAAGGGAGGAGTACACATCAGATAATTGTAGGAAGGAAAACCACAGTGAGAAGTGTACAAGTGACCTGTGGTAAGGCTGTCTGCATGGCTGCTCTCAGCTTTGTTTTTCCAGTTATTAGGTGTGATATGCAGGCAGGGAAAGGTTTTCCCTAGAGGGCCCCCTCTCACCACTTACAGAGCACTCACAAATCACACAGGCTCAGGAAAGGCTTGGTGTCTTTCCTGTCTCAATGAAACTCAGCACAGGATGGGCCAGCAGCCCTGGGAAGGGTGATGGGAGATGGCAACAGCTAAACAAGACACAGGTTTCTGTTGGGATACAATATTGAATGTTTTTTAATTCATTTCTGTTTAATTTTTTTCTCATTTTGTTGGTTTTTTTTATCATGTTTTTCTTTGGGTTTCTCTCTGTTTTACAGTTCTTTTGGGCTCTTCTTTTGAGGCTGTGTTTGATGCGTTGGCTTCCCATCCGCTGCTCGTAACCATCTCTGCTATGAGTTGTGAGTGAGCCATCACCATGCTTCTGGGTTTTCATTTTGGTTTGTGCTTTTGTTATATATGGAAGTCCAAATTACACCTGGTTTTCTTTTTTCCCTCATGATCTGTTTGTTTTTCAGCAGGATCGTGACAGCTACCTAAATGTGATGCAAAGGCCTAGAACGCTTGGGATTCTCTCTGAGGGGCTGGCAGATATTTGGGTGGTGCCAGAGTGATTTTGTCAATTCTGTGGTTTCAGAGACAAGGGGAGGGGAGTTTTCTCATCTTACTTTTCTGTCTCCAGCTTCCTCTATTCATTTCTGACTCCCTGTGGGCATAAAATATGATGCAGTCATTAATGATTCTACAAAATGCTACTGTTTAAATTGCAAACTCAAAATTCATATAAGAGGTGTGGATTTGGTCCCCACCAGAAGAGGTGGAGAGGCATATCAGTGCATCTCCTTCATGAACCTATCTGAAGAAACAGAAGGTTCCTAGAGGTCACAGGAATGCTTCCTTTTAGTTCAGTTAAAGCTTTCTTTTACTTTTCCTTCTTTCCACAACCTTTCCAACAAGTCATTTCTATCCAAGATATATCTCCAAATGCTTTCCATGATCTGTGGCATCTCTCTCATTACCACCTTCTCTTCAAACTGTGCTAACTTTTTTTTTTCCCCACATTCTTACTGCTGAAAGTCCTTTTCCTGATTCCAGGAGAGATGGGTTGATATCCTAGATGACAGCAGGCCTGCCAGGGGTAGAGGTTGGACATCTCATGAGGTGTCAGCACAGGCTCCCAGGAGGCTGGGGAGGAGCCAATGGTCATGGTCATGAGAGTACCACAGTCACAAGAAACAGCAGGAGAAAAGTACTGGCATCCAAATAAAAGTTTTTAGGAAGGCAGCTGGAAACTGGGATGTTCAAAATATCCAGTTTCCTTTTGCCAGTGAGGCAAAAGGAATCATTTTAATCTCTATGAATGAATATGGTGTGGGGAGAAGGGATTCACAATAATGAGGAAATATGAGCACTCCTCAAATAAAAGAGGAGTGTGCAGGAAAGACAGACTTGATGTGAATCATGAGGGGGACACTGTTGGCACTTGAAATACAAACAATCCTGAGTGTTTAACCTGGAGAATGATGGGTGTATAAGCACAGTTTGGAAAATGCATCCACTTCATACAGGATTTTGTTATCTAGTTCTGTCTCTGTCTGTGAGGTGGTCTACATTGCTAATGCAGTGAGAGGAACACAGAGTAGAGGTTTTGCTCTGTGGTAGTGATCTAACACATTGTCCCAAGCTGAAACTCATTTTAAACCAAGTTTCTAACACAATGCAGTGCTGTGTAGTAAAGTACTTCAGCTTTGTGGTACACACAATCTCAGTGAAAGAAGAGATGTGCTTTATAACATTTTTATAGTAATACTGATGTGTAAAAAAAGAATCACCTATGGTTTAAAAATGTATTTCAACTTGCTAGTTTATTATATATTCATAATTTGGGGTATCCAAATCAGTTGGTTTATATATTACTCCATAATCTGAAGCTCCTAAGTGTTGCAATTTCAATTTTGTCTCAACTGTGGGCTGGTCTGGACAACAAGGATGCTTTATCCAGCCTCTTCTCCACTGCTGGCCAGTGCAGTGGTGGGATGAAGTTTATTAATTAGAAGAAGTGTGTAAAGAAATAATCTGGAAAATGAATGTTTATGAATTCAGAAGAAAAGTCAATAATAGTTGGGTCTGCAGCATGTGCTACAACAAATGCTCAAGGAGGAGCTGTTTGTTTGAATGGAAAACAAGGTATCTCCACAGCCTGGGAAATACTTGATTGCAGTGACAATTCCTTGTGACTGGCAGGGCAGGCAAATATGGTTAAAAGAGATACAACCTTTATGAGCAAAAGACACTGTTACACAGTTAGCATCTGCCTGCTTTGTTCAAAGGACTCTAAAGGTCCTGTCAAAGCAACTGCAAAGTCTTGTTCAGTTGCAGCAGTCTCCCTTCCCTGAGGTCCCACATGAGAGAGGAGTGGAGGGAAAACCCTCTGGGTTCAGGTGTGGGACTGCTGGGGAGCAGCAGGTCATGTTGGCTGTGGGACAGATGCAAGGTTAAAGGCTTGCACCAAAAGCTGGGCTTGGCTTTGCTTCTGAGAGAGGAGAGGTTTGCTACCAGTGCTTGCACACTGCCTGGCACTGGTTTCAGAACAGATCTAATTAAAGACTGCACAGATAGCCTGTCTGCCAGAAATAGCAAGTATTGATTTAAAAGAATTTTTAGAGACATTGCTGACATACTGAAGCCAGCACACGTGGTGCTTGGTTCAGTACTTGCATGTACTGCAAAAACTGAATAATTTTTGTTCTGGAAACATTACAGGTTACATGTTAGAATTGTTCACAATACACCCTTATGGCTCATGAAAAGTATCCAAACACACTTTCTTCCATTCATAATGGAAAAGAGGAATATCTTCTTTCTTTTGAATGTGTAGAGCAGATTTATGGTGATGGCTATATTCCAGTGGCCAGTATTCTGCTTTTCAGGAACTCACATCAGTGAATTCTGTGGAATTCTGAAAAATATTTTGCAGTTGTTTTGTCAGTGGGAATCCTGAATTGCACAGTTCTGAGAGCAATGAGGTGCATGATCACAAATATCTCTACTATTACCTGCTGCTAAATAAGTATCTTAGAGCTCAAGCTGGTGTACTGCAAGATTAAATGCTGGATTAAGTGCATGGGATATGCCATATGGGTTCTCTTTGGGGACTATTTAATTAGCATTAAAGAGTTGTAAGATAGACTTGCAGCTATTTTTTTGCTTACAGTCATCATAACTTAAGAGCTGCATTGTACACCATACAGGTGTGGGTATGTTACATGGTGTTGGTGAACTTGTTAAAAAAATATTTGAAAATTTATTCTTTCTGAGAATATCAAAATTCAGAGCAACTTCCCTTTACCTCAAAGGAAGCAACTGAATTGTACATATTTAAAGTGACAGAAGGGTGCCCTAGAATAAAAGTACAGAGTTTTAGGTCTAGTTCTGGAAGTACAGGCACAGCTGAAAGAGCAAACCTGAATCCACTGACCTCTGTGGGACAAGTTACTCAATTAACTTGTTATTTAATATGCTTGATTTTCTGCTGGAGCAGGAACTTCATTTTGAAGATTAGTTCTTTGCCCAAGCTTAGCCTTATGATGGAAGAAGTCTGGGCCTGAACCTGGTTTACCACAAGAATTTTGAAACCACTGCTGTAAGATCTCATTAACCCTGGTGCTTCTAGTTCAACTGAGAGAATTTGGTGGATGCCATTATTTAAATGCAAGTTTTTTTTCAGAATGACATCTGCATTAAGTGAACTCACATGGTCTAATGTTCTTGTGGAGGCAGCAGTAGAAAGTTGGAACAGTTGCTCAGCCCCCAAAGCAGAGAAAGCCTCCAGATGGGACAGATAAGTCACAGGAGGACTGCCTTTCCACACCCACTACATCAAGCCTTTAATTCCCAAGGACATGAAAAAGAGAATCAGGGAAAGAGAAAATAAAGATAGGATATACTGGGAAGAATCTGGTAAAAAGCAAGAACTCTGAAAGTCAGAGGTTCATGATTTGTTGAAGTCTTACAGAAAATGCTTACAGCAGTGTCAGCAGACATTTGTGGTCATCTGTCAGAGCAGGTGATCCCCATTTCCATCCTGACCAGGCCATCTTCAGACTCTGCTTAGCTCATGTTACTCATGACTCAGTTTTGCACTTCTTTACTAGCTTTTCCCTTGACCTGGAGTTTGAAAAGGAAAATCTGACCCTGGTTAATGTTCTTCTCTCTATGCCTGGACTGTTACTGTTCTAACACAGCACTGTAACCACCTTGTCTTCTCTGTAGAGTGAGCTTTCCTAGATAAGCAGAACCGGAGAACGCTCTCCCTGTGTGTAGCTGCTAGAGCACAAGAAGGCAGTAAGAGCCTTGTAATCCTTGGGTGCATACAAAATAGCAATTTAGACAAGAAGTTCTCAGGAGTTGGCTGCACAGGGGATTCAGTCATTGCTTTGTTTCTGAGATTTTTCTCTTGCCTCCCTCCAGCCTCGCAACGTTGCTGGTTTCCGAGGAACCGTCCGCTATGCCTCCGTGAATGCACACAAAAACAGGGTGAGTATTCTGCAGTTAAAAGGAGTTACCAGTAGGATAATTCCCCCTCAGAAACCTGCTTTCAGGAGCAAAGGAGCAAGAGGTGTGAGTTCTGGTTTGTTATCTGCAGAAGTTAGTATATCAGAAGATTCCATTAGGTAGTTAAGGCTGTTGACTGTAAAATCAAAATTATGCTTCACTTATTGGGTCCTCTATATTTGGCAGACTTTAAAATTGTAATTATTGCATTACTTTTTAAGGGCAAAAGTAAACCACACTGAAGGGGAAATCTGGTTAAGTTCCAGGCTGCTTGCTGCTAGTTTCTAGCAGAACTTGGCCAGGAATTACCAAGTGCCAGGTCCCCAAATCCATTCTTGGTCTGTAATTTCTGATATTAACATTGTGCCATCAGGAGAAGAGCCACCTGGTGAAAGCTAGGGGTTTTTTTCCCTGGAGAGAACCATTATTTACATAGTGTCTGGCCTGTTTCATTTTAAATGCTTCTAGAAGGCTCATCTAACATTCTTCTCAAAACACTCCTCTCTCCTATTTCAGTAGTGTTTCTTTGCAGACAATAAACAGTAAGTTTGGACAATACTCTCAGGCACAGGGTGTGATTCTTGAGGTGTCCTGCACAGGACCAGCAGTTGGACTGAATGTCCTGATGGGTCACTTCCCACTCAGCATCTTCTGTGGTTCTAAGTTCTGCATTTCTGCTGCAAAGTGCCTGCCAGATGGAGACTGTCAGCCCTCCTGCATTGCCTCCAGGTTTCTGGCCTTTCTTGGAATGAGATTGTAGCATTATCTGTGACATACCAAGAAATGTCAGGTTTTTTTATGGAAGGAGCAAGTTATTGTGTACAAAAGGTGGAAAGTGTGATGTGAAGAGGGCAGCTGAATGCCATCATGAATTCTTTCTGTTTCATGAGAGACACAGAGAAACCTGAGGTATAATTTTTGCAAGAGCTGAGTAGGCCCAGCTGTAGCTGGCATCAGCTGAATGTATATTTAGACACAAAAATTGCTGTATAATGCAGGCTATTTAGAGAAATCATATCCTAGACATTGGAAGTTGAGCACCAAAAATGAGTTCATGTGCTTTGACAATTTCAGCCTTTATCCTCATGTTTCCATTTCCCATTCACTAACCCAGGAGGGGAGCTGTGTGTGGAAATGTTATAAATCTGTAAATTGTTGTGGTCCATGATGGTGAGTCTTCTGCAAAAACCCTTGAACAGATTTGAATTATATTTAGGCTTAAAATAATAATAAAAAAGTGTTGTATATACAGTTTTGGGTTTTTCTTAATCTAGGTTATCCCATGTCCCATTAGTAAATATATATCTTTAACATCTAATTTGACTTTTTAAATCATTGACTGGGAAGCATGACTTCTCTTCCTGCCCTTTAAAGTGAGGTAGCTCATCTGGAGAGTACCCCTGGACCCCTCAGCTGTGTGGAACTTTGCTCCTCAGTCTTGGTCTCTCTTTTCTCCAGGAGATGGGTAGACACGATGATCTGTGGTCCCTCTTTTACATGTTGGTGGAGTTTGCTGTTGGACAGCTTCCCTGGAGGAAGATCAAAGATAAGGTAGGAAAATTGGTGTCTCTGCTTAAGATAGGGTGCTACATTTTAATTATTATGACTCTTTATTATTCCTCCTGCAGCTCAGTGCAGCTTTTTTTTCTGGAGTCAAGCCAGAATCTTCTTTTTATCAGGTCTTGCTGCAAGATACTAACCTGTTTTGTGGGCTCTGATACACAGGGGGGGCTTCTCTTATTTGGAGTAATTAGACATTTTTTATTGCATATTTTTAATCATATTTGATCAAGTGGTTTTTACTTTTTTCTTGCAAAGTAAAAAATACAAGTGCAAAGACTGAGCTGTCCTTTTGACAAATTAAAAGGGCCTTTAGAAAGACAGGAGGGAACACCTTGCTGTGCCAAACAAGCCAAATTGGATTTGAAATTAGAAAGTTAAACAGAATAAAGTTGTGTTCATGTTGTCTTGGAAATAGTTTGTGCTAAAGAATAAAATCCCTGGAAAGAACTAGGTCACCTGTGCAGCAAGCTTCTCACTCAAGGTTCCCCTTTGACCTCTGCCTGCAGTGCTCAACCTCCTTGTGCCTTGGACAGCAAACAGGACACAGTGTAGACACTGTGCTGGGTCTAGGAAGAGTCTGTGTCCCAGGAATGATAAGTCTTTATGAATGTGAAGCAATGGAAGAGATTGGTTCTGAAATTTTTTTTTGTTTGTATTGTTTTTTTCCCAGGAGCAGGTTGGCATGATAAAAGAAAAGTATGAACACCGAATGCTGCTAAAACACATGCCTTCAGAGTTCCACCTTTTCCTGGATCACATTGCAAGCCTAGACTACTTCACCAAGCCAGACTATCAGGTGGGAGCCTATCTTTGTTACCCAGTGTGATGCTTGGCACTCTAGATTGGCATTCAGCTTTTTTAACATTTCTATGAATGTGTTTATAGGCTGAGTATCAGTAATGGAGAGAGATGGGGAAGAATGACTGATGATCAGAATCCAAATTTATTGTGGACTACATATGCTTATATACTAGTCTAGGAAGGCTAGTAATTTTTTACTACAATGATTGGGTTAATCATCACATAACAAACTTATACATTTTGCAATATGTCTTGCTTGTAGAAGTTGATTCAGTCTTCTTTCCTGTCAGCCAGTCTTGATTCAATCTTCAAAGCTCTGTTTGTTTTTGCCAAGGTATCCTGATTATCAGATCTCTTATGTTAATCAGGTCTAAAGTACTCTCTGTCTTGTGTGCCCCAATAGCTGAGGAATACCTTTCCTAGAACCAGGAAAAGGAGGCTGGACTCTATAGTTCTTCAAAACCTCAAAAGTTCCTTCATCTCCTTCCACCACCCTGGCCAAAATAATCCTGAACTCCAATCCTGAACCAGATAGTTCCTCCCAAACAACACAGTACTTTTGGCTTTCATTAAGACAAAAGCATTTTGAGGTACTTCCAATGTGACAGAATTTTGGCACAGCATGCCAAGGTCTAAGAGCTTATACTGACAGCTCAAGGGTGTACACCAACCCCTTTGATTTCTTGCAGACTTAGATAGGCCTTGGCCATTATTATCTCTTTTTTAAATATTCATCTAGCAGGGTTTTTCCTCCCATTCAGTGTTTACTCTCAACCTATATGTGAGTAACTCAGACTAACACAACAGAACTGAAGCAACTTGATTCTGTGTTGCTTTTTTTTTTTTTTTAATCACAGTGGTTTTCTCTGTACATTAAAGACAGTGATGGAAACAACATTTTATAAGCAGATCTGTGCAGTCTTATCTGAGTGTCTGGTCCTGTTGATAGTGCATCAAATGAGTGGGAAAGTGGTAGGAGGGTGTTCCAACAAACTCTCCAACAGTGCCTTTGTGGTTTAGCCATGTACATGTTGTAACATAGCAACCACACATTTTTTAAAAATTAAAAGGCAAATACTTTCTGGATAGTGCAGTGGAAAAATAACATTTGCCACTAAAGAGGGAGAGCTACAGAGGGATGGAAGTGGACTGATGAGATGCAGAGGGAGCTGGATTTGTTTGTCCTGGAGTAGAGAAGTCAAAGAGGGGCTCTGATTGCTGTCTTTCACTGCCTCAAGGACAGTTGTGGGGAGAATAGAGGCAGCAAGGGAAATTGTGACTAAATGTAGAAAGGGGAGGTGGAAAATTCAGAGTGTGGGTTCTTATATACGAAACAGGTACTTAGAAAAGCTGTGGAATTTCCTTCCTTGGGGATTTCCAAAGATTGGCTGGATGACAAATATGATCTGCCTTTTAATAAGCTCTGCTTTGAGCAGATGGTTGGATTAGAGATTTCCAAAGCTGCTTTTGAACCTACATGCTCCTATATTCTATTCCAGTTTAAAATAATTGTGTCCTAATGGTACCAAAAAGCCACCCTTGAGACTGAAATGGAAGGAGATGTTTCCAGACAGAATTCAGGCAGTACTAATCACAAACAGCTCTTTCACAGTAGGGCATTTGACTGAAGCTGTGAATTGCCTTTTTGCCTTCAGTTTCTTGCAGGTGCAGCTTGGGCAAGAAGCCTCCAAAAGGGGACTCCCCACAAAAGTCTGGCATCTGCAGCTTGCCACCTAACACTGACTCTTCTAGCTTGACTTGGAGATCTATTCCAGACAGCAAATTCTCCAAGCATCTCAGCTTCAGAGATGTCTTTATATTGATTTATTTGGATATAATACTCTAAAATATTAAAAACTATACCAGAGGCCATATGAATTTGTCACCAGCATCAGACACACAGAGAAATAAAGGAAATTGGGAAAGTGTGTTTACAAATATATAAGGTCATGGTTTATTTAAAAATCTGAATTGAATTTGAAGTTTTAGATTCTCCTGAGCACATGTCATGCTGAGTGACAGTTTTATCACAGCTGTGGGCCCCTGAGATGATGTCTCCAAGAGAGACATACCAGGCTGTAACTGGAGACCAGATATGACCAGAGATCACTGCTCTCTGGTGGACAGATGACACAAGTTTGCCTAAGAGAGGAGAGGAAAATGATGGTAGAATGAAATAGTCTTGAACTGTCAGGTGATGGATCTTATACCCTGTGTTTTTGTACTTTTTGGGCTCGTGTCCTCAGATTTCAGGTCTGTCCTTTTAATGGATCACTGTCAGTGTTGGGTCATGGTTAAGATCAAACTTTCAGCACTTTCACAGCAGTAGGATGTGGGTGTTAGAGCAGCATTTTGGGGTTTTCTGACCCATTTGACAGCAAGAGGCATGCCTCTTCCCTGGAAAAGTGCAGATAGGATGTAGTAGAAGATATTTTGTACTACACTTGCATACAGTCCAGCTGGTAGAAGAGTAGTTTCAGGTGTGGTTGGGGAGGTGGCTGACTTCTCTCACCAAAGATCTTTCCACAATGAGTATCAGAAGAAAAACAGTGACCTTTGCTCCTGGAAGATTATAGAAATTTAAAGTGCAAAGGCAAGTGCCTTTGCCTGGGAATCCATCCTATTCCCTCAGCCTAGGGCATTGTGAATTGCATTTCACTCAAGGAAAAATGATCACATCAGCTGTTGTGTGAGAGAATGGCTGTCCTGTACACATCCTGAGCAGCTGTGGATGGTAAGTTTCCTGTATGGACATCTTCCTTTAGCTTCAGTCAATGCCAGATATTGTCAGAGCAACTGGGGGAGACTCCCTGTGAGCAACCAGTGCTGGTTTGAGTTCTCTCATGCTGATGAAGTGTGGTGTTTTAGCTCCAGCTGGCAGCTGTGTACCAGACAGCTGCTCCCTCACTGTACCCCCTGCACAGTGAGATGGGGAGGAGAATCAGAAAAAAA